>RJWT010020047.1:0-18134 GCA_004365215.1 Cuniculus paca | reverse complement strand
AGATCTCTACATTAAAATTACAGTACTCTGAAAAAAGGATATTGAAGAGGATATCACAAAATGGAAAGACATCCCTTGCTTATGGATTGGAAGAACCAACATTGCGAAAATGGTCATACTCCCAAAACTGTTACACAGAGAAAATGCAACCCTAATCAACATATCATTAGCATATATCACAGATCTAGAGAAAATATTATTAAAATTCATTTGGAAACAGAAGAGACCTAGAATAGCAAAGGCAGTGTAGGGCAACAAAGCAAGGCAGAAAGAATCACAAACCCTGACTGGAAATTACACAACAAAGCTACTGTGATAAAATCAGCATGATACTGGGAGGAAAATAAAACAGACCTGCGTGTCAGTGGAACATATTAGAAGAGGCAGACACAACTACAAAGACAGGCGGCCACCTTTTCTTTGACAAAGAGGCCAAACACATTCGCTGGACAAAAGACAGCCTCTTTAATAAATGGTGCAGGAAAAATTGGCTTTCCACATGCCAAAGACTAAAACTAGACCCATGTCTATTACCATGCACTAAACTAAACTCAAAATGGATCAAAGATATAAATATTAAGACAGAAACATTAAATCTACTGGGAGACTAGATAGGTAGAAATCTTGAAGATATAGTGGTAGGAAGAGAGTTCATCAACAAAACCCAAACTGCACAGGAAGTACTTCAAAGAAGTAACAACAGGGATTTCATTTTATTAGAAAGTTTTTGCACATCAAAGAAATCACCAACAGAGTGAAAAGACAACCCACAGATGGGAAAAAATTTTAGCCAATTGTCCCTCAGACAAAGGACTTCTACCCAGAACATATAAAGAATTTTTAAAATATCAGGTCCCCCAAATTCATAGACCCAATCCAAAAATGGGCATCTGAGATGAACACACACTTCTCAGAGGAAGAAGTACAAATGGCAAATAAATATGTGAAAAAATGCTCAACATCATTGATCACTGAAGAAATGCTAATTAAAGCAACTGAGATTTCATCTCATTTCGGGAAGAATGACTGTCATTAAGAAACCAACCAATAACAAATGCTGGTGGGACTGTGGGGAAAATGGAACTCTTCTCCACTATTGGTGGGAGTGTAGACTGGTATAACCACTGGAAATCAGTTTGGAGGTTTCTCAAAAAACTGAGATTGGAGGTCTCATTCAACCTACCCATTTCCTTTCTGGGTATTTTCCCAAAAGAATTGAAAACGTCATACCACAGTGATATATGTGCACCCATGTTTATAGCAGCACAATATGTAATCAACCACATATTGTGCATATCAACCCAAATGCCATCAACCACAGAATGAATAAAAAAGATGAGGTATGCTTTTATTCTTTGATTTGATTGGTTTAAGTCTGATTGCAATATGCAAAAAGATATGAACAGCGTTTTTGAAGAAAACAAAGGACATGAAGGTAACCATTGTTGATTTCTTACTGTCTGGTTTGAAGCCCTGTAATGTTTTCACCCTTTTGTTTTATCTGGCTTTATATTATTTTGTTTTGTTTGAGTTTATTGTGTGTGAACGTATGAACAACCATTTCAAAGAAAACAAGAGACTCTTGTGTAGCCATTGTTCATTTCCTGTCATTGTTTTGAAGACCTGTATTGTTTGCAGTGTTCTGTTCTGATATGCTTTGATGTGCTTAACTCTGTTTCATTTTGTTTTGCTTTGCTTTGCTTTATTCTCTTTAAAATAAAAAAAAGATGAGGTATTTTTATACAATGAATAAACTCGAGGTTTTTTTTGTTAATGCATGCACATTGAGACCACACTCACAAGTGAAATAAATCAGACTTGCATGTGTAAATATCATATTGTCTCCTTAGTGTAAGAAACTGGAAGAGTAAATAAGATCCAAAAAGTACTATAGATATTGTGAACGTGAAAGGGGAAGAAACTTCTCAAAAGGAAAGAACAACTGGAATGTGGAAAAGGAGAAAAAAAGAAAAGATTATATATATATATATGATAGATAATTATACTGTATATATAGTATATATATGATAGATAATTATGCTATATATAGTATATATGATAATTATATTACTAATCTTTATTAGTTCATCAAAAAAAACAGTCTGTGCTTTCATTGTTTGACCTTTTTTTATGCCTATTATCTTGCAATTTGAGCAACTAATTTGAAGATAACAATATGCAATATATTAACCAATGCTAGTCTCCTATTATTTTGTTTTGAAAGTCTGTATCATTATTTTTATTCTTCATTCACTTTAAATTAAAAAAAAAGGAATTGTGTTGCTATAAGCATGGGTGTACATGAATCATTATATTATTTCTTTATCTTTCTAGAAGATACCTAGAAGGGGAAGAGCTGAGTCAGATGGAATTTCTAGCTTTCATTTTTTTGAGGTGTCTCCATGCTGATTTCTATAGTGGTTGTACCAATTTACATTTCTACTAGTAATATAGCAGGGTTCCTCCCTGTCCCCAGCCTTGATAGCATTGGTTATTACACATGAAAAAAATGTTCACTATCTCCAGCCAGTAGAGAAATGTAAATTATAACAACAGTGACATTACATCTAACATCAGAAAAAATTGCTATCATCAAGGAATTAAACCATAACAAATATTGTGATCTTGAAATTTCCCAAAAGTTGGTGTGACCAACTTTTACATCCCCAAATAGCTTCAAACGTGTCACTGATTTTACTTACTTTTTTGTTTTTATATCTGTGTAAGTGGATCTTTCTGACTGTGATCACTTTTATTAAAAGTCACTCTCTCTTGCCCATGTTATTCTACATACAGTCTATAGCAACTCCTCCAGACTTATAATAGTTGCCTTTAGAGCACAATTACCATTTATTTTTGTATGTGTGGGTCTTGATTCTCTAATTATTTTGCAAGCACTTTGCGGATTAGGCCTAAGTGTTTTTATAGCCTACGTACTCTGGTTTTAAAACAAAATGTTAACAAGGTATTTGTACCATAATATTAATATAGGAACTCTAAATGTTTCCATTTATTTTTAAATTGAGAACCGCAGTATACAAAATTAAGGACCATGAACTCCCACAGTTCTGCTCTTTCCTTATTGTAATTAATGTTCAAACATTCTCTCAAATATTGTATTGAATTGAATGGATTTTTTAAAATCCATTGTGTGAGAATGTTACAGATTTTAAGCATATGGTGAAAGCAAACTTTTTTTCCTCCATGTCAGATGAGAGGAATACAAAACAACAGATTGGCTTTCTGGGCATGCATTTCAGGTGGAAAGAAATATAGAGTCACATATGATAGATGAAAAGTGAAAAAAAATACCAAATTCTCATGAATCATGTGTAATATTGAAGTGCTAAACTGGAGATTTCATCCCTGGAAAATAGATAGTAAGCAAAAGTTGCACACTTGATTTCCATCAGTTTCTGTTTCTCATCTAGCTTAGTAGATACTTTCTGTGGAATAATTCATGCTGTTTATTTTAACAACATACATCCATATATTTTATTTGGCTAAATATATGAAAGCCAAAAGTTATGATAGATATGTCTAGTTGATCTGGAAGAATGGTGATGTTGGTTAATTTATGTTTGAGGCATTTATCCTTGCTTTGCTAGGTTGTATAATTTTTTTCAATGATAGATATTATATACATACGTATAGCCATATATTTATGCTTATGTTTCTCTTAGTTCCAGAGTATTTTTTGATTTATTTCTCCATTGGAGCCAATTGGTCATTCTTTCTCCTTAAAAAATTTCTCTTGTATGTTCTTCTGATATATACTTTTCTCACACTTTCTCCTATTTCTAAGCATGGAACTTTTTTTTAATTTTAAAAAGCAGAACAGAGAAAAGGATAGAAATAATACAGAATTTAAAAAAAAAAAACCCAAACCAAAACAACAGTAAAAAATCAACACTAGTTAATACATTCCATATTGTTATCTTAGAAGTAGTTGTTCAGGTTACAAGATCTAGGCATAAAAAATGATCAAATAATCAAACAATGACAGCACAAACTGTTCTTTTGGATGAACTAACAGAGATTAGTAGTATAGTTATCTATCTTGCACACATATACATACACACAGTTATATGTGTAAACCTACATATATATAATCTTTTCCTTTCTTCTATTTCTCCTTTCCCCTATCCCAGTTGTTCTTTCTTTTGAGCACTTTGTTTCCCTTTCATTATTATGATATCTTTTGTACATTTTTGGATCTTATTGCTCTTTCAGTTTTTATTGTTTATTTTTTACATTAGGGAGACAATATGATACTTACAAATGTGAGTCTGATTTATTTCACTTATGAGTATAGCCTCAAGTTGCCTCCATTTACTAATAAAATCCTCAAGATTATCTTTTTTATAGCTGAGTAATACTTGATTGTATAAAAATACCACATTTTTTTTATTAATTCTGTGGTTGATAGGCATCTGGGTTGTTTCCAAGATTTAGCCATTACACATTGTGCTGCTATAAACAGGGGTGCACCTATATCACTATAGCATGACATTTTCAATTTTTCTGGGAAAATACCCAGAAGGGGAATAGCTGGCTTGAATGGGACTTCCAATCTTAGTTTTTTGAGGAATCTCCACCCTGATTTCCATAGTGGCTGTACCAGTCTACATTCCCACCAGCAGTTGAGAAGTATTCCTTTTCCCCCACAGCCCTGCCAACATTTGTTATCAGTTGATTTCTTTATGGCATCCATTCTTTCTAGAGTGAGATAGAATCTCAGTGTTGTTTTAATTTGCATTTCTCGAATGACCAGTGCTGTTGAACATTTCTTCATGTATTTATTTGTCATTTGTATTTATTCCTCTGAGAAGTGTGTGTTCATCTCAGATGCCCATTTTTGGATTGGGTCTTTGAATTTGGGGGGCCTGATGTTTTTCAACTCTTTATATGTTCTAGATAGGAGTCCTTTGTCTGAGGGATAGCTGACTAAAATTCTTTCCCACTCTAAAATCAGGAACAAGACAGGACTGTGCACTGTCACCACTCCTATTCAGTATAGTTGTGGAAACATTAGCCATAGCAATTAGATGAGATAGACAAACCAAAGGAATAAGGATAGGAAAGGAAGAAGTTAAATTATCACTCTTTACAGATGACATGATACTGTACATAGAAGACCCCAAAAAACCCACCAAAAGACTACCAGTGTTAATAAGCAAATTTAGCAGTGCAGCTGGACACAAAATCAACATTCAAAAATCAATAGCCTTCCTGCAAACAAACAACAAACTCAATGAGAGAGAAATTATGGAAATAACACCTTTCACAATAGCATCCAGAAAAATGAAATACTTAGGAATCAACCTAACAAAGGATGTAAAAGACCTATACATTGAAAACTATAGTACTTTAAAGAAGGAGATTGAAGAGGATATAAGAATATGGAAAGATATCCCTTGCTCTTGGTTAGGAAGATCCGATATTGTGAAAATGGCCATAT
This sequence comes from Cuniculus paca, assembly GCA_004365215.1. Classification (NCBI taxonomy): domain Eukaryota; kingdom Metazoa; phylum Chordata; class Mammalia; order Rodentia; family Cuniculidae; genus Cuniculus; species Cuniculus paca. The sequence goes on along the minus strand of RJWT010020047.1, from coordinate 12,673 downwards.
TCCTAAAACTGTTTTACAGATTTAAAGCAATCTCAATCAAAATAGTATTACTTACCTTACAGATATGAAGAAAACATTCCTAATATTCATTTGCAAACAGAAGAGACCTAGAATAGCAAAGGTAATTCTGGGCAACAAAAGTAAGGCAGGAGGCATCTCAATCCCTGACTTGAAGTTATACTACAAAGCTACAGTGATAAAATCAGTATAGTACTGGAAAAAGAAAAACAGGCCTGAGGATCAATGGAACAGATTAGAAAATGCAAATACAACTAAAAAGACACTCAGCCAGCTTATATTTGACAAAGAGGCTAAAGATGTTCACTGGAGGAAAGATAGCCTCTTTAATAAATGGTGCTGGAAAAATTGGCTTTCCACATGCTGAAGAATGAGACTACACCATGTCTATCACCATGCACTAAACTCAAGGAACTTTTTCCTTATGGTCTACCCCACATGCATCTGTCTGATACACGTGAAAATGTTCATCACAAGCTGCACTCATCAAACACATATGGACATATTTCCTTTTTCACCTGTTTAATAGTTTCTGTGGGCCACGAATACCTTTGCTGCAGACAATCAATTTCTTTCACTCTCACTGAATGGCTTTCTTAAATGTCTGTTGATGGTACACTGCTAACGGCACACAGATGAGGTGGTTGTAAGTCCTGTAAGACCCCAAGCAATCTCATCCCTACCCTCAGGCCAGTTACAACATTTATAATTTTAGGAGTGGTCTCTTGGTTGACTCAAGTCATGCGCATTTAAGGCAATCATACAATGCCATTAGGATCCACTACTGGGCCGACAGATGCAGTAAATTATTCTTCTGCTACATAGTCATGTCAATACCACGCACAAGCCTGTACTACTTGGTTGTTTTCCAAGATTTGCAAGAAATAAATCTGTTCCTAGGCTGGCTCATTGGATTGTCATCAGTGACTTACATGCTTATACATTTTATAAAAAATATAAAAATAAAGTGCTAGTCCCATCTGTGAAGAGTCTCTTAATCTTCACTATCTACAAACCTAGAATCTGGGGTTGGAAATACAGAGAATCTAAGGAATTGGAAAATGGTTGAAAGACAGAAAGCTTGTCCTGTTCCTTTTCCTTTTTCTTTTTCTAATCCATAGAAGACTTAGCCATGCATGCGTGGATGGAAGTATCATTGTGTGTGCACACTCTACACACATGTATGGACTCAAGTTGGAACATAAATTTCAGTTTTAAGGCCACCATTCTCTGTTCCCATATGTTCCTTTAGTGACAAATAACAGAGACACATTTCTATAGGTACATGTGAAAGATTCAATGCCACTGAGCAGGTGGCCACGCTAATTTCCAGTGGGTGAGAAGCACCATGTGTCACAAAGGAGACATTCAGCATATTTATAAACAGGCCTCATGACTACTGAATTGTGTTTTCCTTTGAATTTTTCTTAGATTGTATTTGTTTACTTATTTGAGAGAACACAACTTTCTATTTTGATTCACTTGACCATATCAAGTGTTTTCTTGGTGGGTAAGCTTTTTGTGCCTTATTTAAACAAGATTTTTAATACTTGGAAACCATCATATTCCCATCTATCATCTTGTAAGTATTTAACACTTCTGCTTTTTGCATTTGTAACAATTGGAGTTGTTTGTAGTGTACAGTGTGAGGTAACAATTATGGTGGGTATTTTTCTTTTTTTTTTCTTTCTTTTTTTTCAGAGTAGAAAAATTTAATGGAGAAAACAAGTGGGGAATAGGAATGAGGAAATGGGGAATAGGAATAGCTTCTGAGAGACAGGAGAGGTCCTGAATGGGTTGCCCTAGTTTTTTTCTCCTTCTCATATGCAATCATTCTTCAGAGAACCTCCTCTCCCATGGATATCAAAATCTGGAAATACTCAAGTCTCTTATATAAAATGACATAGCATTTGTATATAAACATATGCATCATATTTATCCTTTAAATAGTTTCCAGATGTTTTATAATACCTAGCACAATGTAAATGCTATGTAAGTAATTGTTGTATTGTTTAGGAAATAATGCCAAAGAAAAGCCTGTACATGTTCAGGAAAGATGTAGTTTTCAAAGATTTTCAATTTGCCTTTTTCTTTTTTTTTTATTTTATTTTAAAGAAAATAGGACAAAACAAAACAAAACAATGAAAAAAGCAAAAGAAAACAGTATAGAGTCAAACATAATATAGCATTTCAAAGCAGAACACTGCAAGCTATACAGGTTTTCAAAACATAACAACAGGAGATTAACAATGGTTACCCTAGTGTCTCTTGCTTTCTTTGCCATTATGTGGATGCAGAATTCAAGGATATGGAGGGATTGGTATACACACACAGACAGACATGCACACACATGCAGTTAACGCCTTAGTTTGTGAGCATAATTCATTCCAAAAACATGTTTGTAATCCAAAGCACTTGCGTATCAGGACAAATTTCCCCAAAGGAAATAATGGAAACTCAGATATCACCTGTAACCCAAAAGCACTCATAGAAAATGATTACAATACTGTAACATAATACAAAATAATAAAAAATATAAAATATAAAGAAAAATAAACAAGTTACTCTGCAGTTACCTTGGGAAACTGTCCTGGCTGGTGTGAGGGAGACAAGAGAGAGGAGGGTCATTGCACAGACGACTTTCACTATCAGTAATGTCATCACTGCGATCTACTGGTTTAATGGAATGTTTTTCTTTTTGTATGACTTTAACAAGGAATCTACCCAAGGACACTTGCTTTTGCCACCTTTTGAGGACTTTGCAGAAATGTGTCATTGCACTGTCTTTAAACAGATACAATCCCTCATTGCTACAGTCTTATTCAAATATTGCACTGTTTCTCATATTTGAACATCTCCCTCATCTCATTAGAAGTGAGGGATTCTACCACCTATTTCTCCTCCTCTCTGTGTATGAGATCTTCTCTATAACCTCTTTCCATAGGGAGATGATTATCTGTGAAAGACAGATGGAGAAAGAAAAGAGCTATTGGCTCAGTTGCGATCATGTGATGTTCAGTGTCATGTACTAGTCATACTGTAAGACATCACTCGTTTATCAGGTTAAAATGTATTAGAAATGTTTACTCATCTTGCAGAATGCTTTTAGAATGAATTGCTCTCAGTTGAAGGATTTACTGCATATATATATATATATATATATATATTAAATATAGTGTACACATGTGTGTTACTGCAGTAACATTTGTTAACATTCTTTTTTTAATATTCCTTTTACATTTTCTCAACTATTGTCTTTGTTACCTCTCATTACTATAAGTTTGTCAAAGCTGCATTGTGAGTCTCTTCCTAAGAATAAAGTGGGATGGGGTATTGTATAACTAAAATACAATGTAAATAATATTAGAATTTTGCGGTGCTAAGTTTATAAAGTTTTTGTCTCACTTTGCAGTCGTTTTCGTATTTTTTTAGTTTTTGTTGTTTGTTTCCTTTATTCTAAAGATGGATGCTTAATTCTTTAAGTTTTAACTTAACTTTGCTTCCTCCTAACATGGGAATTTTGGTTTATAATTTGTCCCCTAATTGTGTTTTAGTGGAACTTAGTGACTTTGACACATAATGAATTTGGTCAGCCCTATGTATTTTGTCATTTTGTTTCCAATTTCTCTCTTTTGGCCGCTTATATTTAGAATTATATTGTAATGGTGAAAAATAAGGAAATCCCAAATGTACTTTCACTTGGTTTCAGATTTAACTTTGTTGTGATCAAAAAATACTACCTGCATGAGGCTTCTGGGTGTAATGTTCAAATTCAATATAGCAGCTGGACACCATTTGGACATGCTTTGAATTTGGAAATTACATGTGCTTTCTGATCAATGTGGGAAAGATTCATTTGAAATCCATTCTATCAACGTGTTCATTGTGTTTAAATCACTGCTATCTTTTGCTTTCTACCCCCAGTTATTCCTTCTCGAACCGCACTCTCTACAAGTTCCTAAGAGAGGAGATGTGAATTTGTCAACAACTCTTTCTGCTTCTGATTTTCTTGCTTCAAGTAATATCGTTCGATGCAATGGGGGTTTAGAATTTTTTTTAGTACTTTCCGAGTTCATACAGTCTATTTCCATGTATTCTGCAGTGCTTTCCTTGGATGTCATTTTTTCTTTCTAATCAGAAGCAACGTTTCCCTAATTCCTTGACTTAACGTGAGCTTGTACTCTTCTTTGATACCCAACTTGCACATTTATGTAAAGTTTGATTCTTCAATCTTTGTCTTGACACAGATGTCAACCCATGGCCCTGCCTTTCATTTGTGGGCATTCTGTAAACATTACTGAGCCACACGGTGCTGTTTCAAGATCAGTCATTTACCTGTCATCCATCCTGCATTGTGCTTCTTCATCCTCCACCTTTTTATCCACGTCCCCTTGTCCTGCCAGGAAACCCATTGTCTGCTACACCTTAAGTGGGTATTCAGGCTCCTGTCTCCATTGTATGAAGTTGTAGATTATGCTCTCCATGGCTTTCTTCTCTCTCACACGGATTTGCAGATCTTTTTATTAGCATCCATCATCAGTTCCTTTTCTATTCAGTACCATTTCATGCTACAGATACAAAGCACATGGTTCAGACCTTTTCAGAGAGTTAACATTGAGCGGTTGCCTCTTTTTTTAAATCTTTACATGTATATGTAGGGCCCATGTGAATGACTTGTGGTCCTCATGTCTTTCAGGACAATTTCGTCTTCGCTGACTATAAAATGCAGAAATGAAGACCACGTAGTGACAGGAGCATAATGGATACTTCTTCTTATGCAATGTACAGTAAAGATGCTTTTCACTAACAACAAAGATGCAAAATAAGGTCACTTAAAAATAAAGAAAATGTAATAGCTTGCATAGCAACAGCAGCAACAAAAAATCCAGGATATAAGTTGACCCAAAGATCAATAATGTTATGGGTTCAGGTTTCTTCTGTACCTTTCACATTAATTATCAAGCCCATCTGCAATTTGCTTGTAAAAATGGTTGGATATGGAAATGTGCATTTTACAGTTTTTGTTCTGTTGTGGATAATCAATAATTATCCACTTATTAAAAAACACTTATTAAAGAAATCAATCTTAACTGTTTGTTCTGACTAAATTAAACTGTCACCTTGATTAGATAAGTATCCAATATGCATTATTTATTTAGTATATATATATATATGTACTAGTAGTCTCTTAATTAACATGTTTATGCATTTCTTCGCCAATATTAACAAGCACTTCATGATAGATTTTCATTTCTGATAAATTATACACATGCATGCACAAGCAAATTCAGACTTTATTATACAAACACTACTCTTTTTTGCAACATGTCTGGTATTAGAAAATTAAAAATAGTTAATCAATTTCTAGCTCTTCTTTCCACTCAGTGGGTTTTTTACTGAATTGCATTCAATTAACATATTTGCTGTTTATAAAATTAAATATAAAAATTTAGGACAATAAACTATCTCCACATATGTTCAAATTTATGTTTCTACAGTGCTTTACAAATTCTAGACTTAATCAGATTAGGTTTTACAAATAAATCAGTGTTAGCTTTATTAGGAGTTGATTTTTTTTTCATATTTTCTAAGAGATTATTATGACTGTGAAGAAAAAAAACCTACTGATTTGTCTGTTTAGCTGGATTGATGTTAATACACACTGACAAGATCCACTCAATTTTAGTTTGTTTTTGAGTCTCCATATAGTCTGAAAATAGAAATACAATAATTCTGTCATGAGTTTTGATATTAGCATAAATGTTCTTTTTTCTATGTTTTTTTATTATCCCAATAATAATGTTTAATAAGATGGGTGAAATTGGGTATTACATTTTTACATCTAAATGCATTAGAAATTTTACAGAAGACAGATATAATGTGGATGATTGTTATTATGAGTAAATAATATTTACCATGTTTAAGTGATTTCTTCCTCTGATTTGTTTATATTTTTTATTTGTAAGAGCTGTTTTGTCAAATATCTACCTGGTATCCATTGATGTAGTTACACAGATTTTCTCCACCAAATTTTGTTATTAATTATATATGTGGATGTAATTCCCTAAGTTGAGCTTTTCTTCATTTATCGAATACATTTTCCTTCATTATAATACATTATTTTTTTTGGAGCTAGATATACATAACTTCTGCCAGCACTGTGTTTAGAATTTTTACTCTTTGTTCACAAAGGAAATGATTCTTCTTTTGTCATTTTTAAAAATTTACTTTGCCATGTTTGTTAATGTTGGATTCTTGTATAAAATAAATTGGGACAATTGAATACTATCTGTTGTCTAGAATGTTTTAGATGGTTGCTTTTCAATGTTTGGCATGCACAAGGATCATCTAGAGATTTTCTTTTTAATTGTAAGATTTCTGCTCCTTTCCACCACCCCGTGTTTCTAATCAGCTATAACTGTCAAGAGTCCTGACAATTTTCATTTCTACCAATTTCACAGATGATGCTGTCACCAGTGCTGAGTTAAACTTTATACCACTCTTAGAATGAATGCTATAAACTACCCTGGAAATATTAATCAAATCATGGTAGATATAAATCAACCATAAAGCCATCAACTAACATTTTGATTAACTGACCTTTCCTAAAATTTATTAAAGTTTTCTACATTTCGTGAATCAATTTTGGACATTCATACCTACCTAGCAAATCATCCATTTTCCCTGTATAATCAAGGAAGTTGCCAGACTTGTGCATATCATTCTTTTATGATTCTTTAGTTATACTTTTTAAGTGTCTTAAAGTGGTCTCTGCTTTACTAGTCATTGAAATGGTTCTCTAAACATTTCAGAACATCTGTAGTACTATAGACAGTTTAGATTTTCCTTTTTTTCTTTTTTTATTTGGTCCAGGTCATTTTGGTTTTTTCAGCCATTTTCATTCATTAAAATCTCTATTTCCCAATGTACTCATTTGTAATTATAAAAGAATGTATACAACATCTGAGTATTTGGGTGATGTTTCTCACAGTTCATGGGAAAAAAGACAATCCATTATTTTCACAAAGCCATGTTTTGGTCCCAAGAATGATATACGAATAGTTGAATGGAATCCAGTACATTATCTTCAAAAGTAGAATTCCATATGCTTGTGTTACTGGGATCCCATTTGTGATCCCGAATCTAACTATGGTGCTGGAACACCTTGAAATCTTTGAAGTCATGAGCCAAACACATTATCTCTAAGTCACCCCAATTGGCAGACCCTACCACCAAACACCTTGACAAGAATTTAACTAAAATGGTCTTCCAATTCATCCAGTAACAATGGATAGTTTTTTACAACACACTTTATAACCAATAGCATCCTATTGAATGCTTCCAAACTGAATGCAAATTGTTTTTGTCTTTTGTGACATTTGTCAACACCCCATACTCTGAGGACATTCAAAGTACACTTTCATTTAAATAAATAAATAAATAAATAAAGTTGTTTAAAAGTCACAAATAGGGGTTGGGCATTTAACTCAGCGGCATAAGCGCTTGCCTGGCAAGCACAAGGTGGTGAGTTTGATATCTGGTGCCAAAAAAAAGAAAAAAAAAGTCACAAGTGACTCCATGATAGAGAGCTGACCTCCAAGGAAAAGTCATTGTTTTAAAACCTCAAGAGTCGATCATACAAACCATCAGCTGCTCAGCTGGAATCAAGTTAACACTTGGAATTGTACTTCCTGTTTGGTTTGTTTGGAATGCAGCCAGATAGGAAGTGCTCTGTTGGCTTCTAATTGGAAATTTCCCAAATTCATTAGATGATTTTACCCTGTAGTCAAGTCTGAAAATATTTCTGGAGTTATTACATTGCATGCAACACTCTCCAACTTCCTAATTCTTATTCTAGATTTGAAATAATTGAAAAAAGAAAATGACCATATTCTGGATATTTCTCCATCATAATCACATCGTAGAATACATGGTAGGTGCTCAAAAGTGTTTGAATCCAAATGAATCTTGGGTGAATTTTTTTCCAGGTTATATTTGTATTACTTAGAGAGCGTCATTGTCAGCCTTCCCCTCCATGAGTCCAACCTGATTGACCAACTTCTCTTCTTACCAATATTAAATGGAGTCATTTTTCCACATTATGAAACAAAATATCTGCACAAGTTTGTCCCTTAATCTATATAATTTCTCACATGCAAAAAAACATGAATAACAGAAATTATAAAGGACACAGCATCTTCCAAAATGTACTGTGGTTTTAACTGGGATGACAGCTTTATTTTTTTTAAGATACTAAAACCCAAGAAAACAAAACAGAATAAATCCAATTAAAAAACAGCTGTGAAATTGGTACAGAATATCAAAGCAGGGTAATGGGAAAACAACAATGGCTACTACAGTATATCTTGTTATCTTCACAGTAGTTTTCCATTCCATCAGTTATAGCAAAATCAGATCAGAACAAAACAGAATAAAACCAATCAAAACAGAATATTGAGTAAAACAAAAAAATTTAAAAAGAATAAAACAAAACAGAACATTATTAGACTTTAAAAACAAGACAGAAAAAAAACCACCATATTTACCATATTGCATACTGTTATCCTTCCTATATATGCTCAGACTGTCAACCCCATGCCTGTAAATTCAACCTAACAATACAATCCTTCAGGTGCTTTTTGTACCTCAATTGCTATCAGCTCAGGTTGACCTCCAAACCAGCTGGTGGCTTATGGGGTGAGAGGGTTTGGTGATTTTCAGTCTGCATGCTGGTAGGCTCACAGGAGGCACTGACTTTTCTCTTCCTGGGTCCCACACAGTCTGTGCAGCTTAGCAGAAAGGCTGGCTAGTTGGATCCTTGATCGGCTCCTCTCAGTCCCTGCATGGCTGATTCTTGGGAGTTGCTGACTTTTCCTTGTCTTCCTGGGTCCTGCATGATCTGCACGGCTTAGCAGAAAGGCTGGCTAGTTGGATCCTCGATCGGCTTCTCCCAGTCCCAGCACAGCTCCAGGATGACAGCTTTTAACAAGCTTTTCTTGTTTAGTTTTAACTAGTTTGGTAAGTAACATTTGTGTTTTATGCATGACTAGATAAACTGAGTAGGGGGAAGCATTTTGTATTCTAAGCATCTTATCTAAGCAACATGATTCCAATCCTAAGAAAACGTACTATTATACAAAAGACTGGCTTCTTCCAGATAATATAATAACAAATACCACAAAATCTCAAGAAAAGGCCATTTGTCAGGTTCCTAAAACAACATCCATGTCCATTTATATTAGTAAATCTGAAAAACAATCAGTATGTAAAAAATAGAAATCAGCATTTATGTTGATATTGATTGACTGATTGATACCAGGAGTTGAACTCACAACCTTGTGCTTGCTGGGTAGGTGCTTTGTGCCACTGAGCTAAATCCCCATTTTTTAAAATATTTATTTATTTGTTTATTTTTGAGATTTAAAAACATGCATGCCATGGTAAGTGGGGGTGTACCTCAGTGGTAGACAATTTGCCTAACATACACGAGGCCCTGGGTTCAATTCTAAGTAATTAAAAGAATAAAGCAAGGACTGGTATGTAAATTAGATTTGGTCTCAAAGTTTACCAGCTGAGCCATACGTCAAGACACCAAAATTATTGTGGAGACTACAGCAGGGATAAGGGTATCTGGACTGAACCACAGAGCAGAATTTCAGCTTTGGGGAGGTGAAACCAAAGACTGCGTGTTGTAAAACTCTGCAGCTGATTTTAACGGTCATCTCTATTTTAAAGATCACTATTCAGAGCAGCACTTAAGAAACTTTCTATTCCTGTCTGCAGGCACCAGGTCATGAGTTCGATTTCCAGTACCAAAAAAAAAAGAAAAAAAGAAAAAAAATTCACACAACCTTTCTATTCCTAAAATCCTTTTACATTCTTCAACATTATGTGGACCTTGAAGCAATTCAAAGGGCATAATCTCTTATTAATTACCTGTGTTGCCAATAAAAGCTGAGACATTTCTGTAATATTTATTTAGGAATATTATGTCACTCCATAAATAACCAATTTTAGTAAATAAACATATTTCACACTGTAAAATCAAGCAGCGACAGGGATGGTGATCTTTTATGTTCTTGTAAATTTCTAATCCTTGGCTTCACCGAGGATCAGCGGATTCTAACATCAGCTCTCGCATTAAATCAACTGCCATGTTGTTTTGGTTGGAGTCCCTGAAGAAAATCCGATCTTACACAGATATGTGGTTGGAAAACAGTAAAGTGTTTTAATAGCCTTATCTTAGTGACTTTCTCATCACTGGGACAAAAATCCCAACACTCACTGTGTAAAAAACGAGAGATTTGTTTTGGCTCACAATTTTTAAAGGCTCCAGTCTCTCCTCAGCTTGCTCCAAGGCAGAAATGCCATGGGGGAAGGGTCCCGCAGGAGAAAGGGCTAGCATCTTAGAGGCCAGGAAGCACGTAAGGGGAGGAAGAATCGGGGAGGAAGATACTGCATGCCCTTCCAGGTCACACCCACAGTGACCCCACCAGGCTTCACCTCCTCACAGTACACTCAGCAACAAACTCAACCGTGGGTCAACCCACTGAGAGCATCATACCCCCATGATCCATTCAGTTACCAAAACCCCAAGCTCTGAGTACGGGAGACTTTGGGAGACACTCTACAGCAGGGCTGTTCAGATAAGAGTCAACATGCTTCTCTGCCCCTGCCCCTGGCCTTTACAAAGAGCCATTTACTAACGATGACTTGAAATTTGTAATCTGTGGTCTGTATTCATGACGATTTTGTGCACCGCTGAAATGAAGTTCATGGGATTGTCCTGCACTATGAATGACTCTTGTAGCCACTGCACAATTTTATGCCATGATGCAATGTGCATTTATAAAATGTTTCTTCCGTGACTTATTCATAAACTTTTGAATAGTCACACATTTTATTGGGTAGTATTAAAATATTCTATTTGTTAATACTACCAGTAATCTTCCTAGAAAATCCTTCTGGTATGGGAAAGCTGGCAAATATCACTGAAAACATTAACGGTCTGTCATTTTCCCTGGGAAGACCAACTCATGCTGGTCACCTTTCAAGAGTATAACATCAAGTATGCAGGACACAGAGTTCACCTAGCACATGTTCTTTTAAGTGAAGGTAGTATCCCATGAGAAAAGTGGCCAATGTAGTATGAAACTTCAGCAATTTTCACTCATGGGTGCAAAAGTAATCAAAACACCATGGTCTCAGCAGAACTCTGCGCAAGTTTCTTGTTTTGACATTCTAAATACCAAGAAGACATATGCCCCAGGATTAATATTTAATAAAATTAACATTATTTTCTCCTGTACCAAGGATTTCTTTTCTCAGCACTGGGGATTGAATTCAGGATTTCTGCACTGAACTGCATCCCCAGCCCTTTTTATTTTTAATTTTGAGACAAGCTCTGTGTATGTCACTAAATGGTCCAGGTGGGGCTCAAAGGTGCTGTTCTCCCGTCTTAGCCTTCTGTAGTGCTGGGATTACAGGCCTGCGTCAATGCACCTGGCTTACTGTAGGCATTCTTTAGTAAAATTGGCTTTTAATAAACCAACTGTGCATAGCAGGGGGCAATACTATAAAAACTACATAGTTTACTATTGCTAAATTGATTCCTGCTAAGGCACCAGTAGCTTTGTCAGGTTCTACTTTTGTACTCAAACTACAAAGACAACTCAGTAAAAAAACAAAAAACAAATATTACCTTAACATCATTGTGAAGACGATTTTAACCTACCCCAGAAAAGTCTCAAGAGACTTGCAGGGACTTGTGAATACATTCAAAGGATGCTCTCTGTTCATATTAGGAGTGCTTAATTCTCACCAATATTTTTGACTATGTATATATAGATTTTTTTTCCTGTTGTTACCATGTAATTGCTCACGCGTTTGACAAATTTTTAAAGATCCATGCCTGATATTGCTAAAGTTGTTTTTTGCCTGGTATTCTACAATGAATGAATGAGGCATTTGTATTTGCAAAATGCGCCCTAATCCCTTAATGCCAGGAGGAATTTCAGAAAGTACATAGCAAGTGCAAAATCGTTGCAAAGCATAATCATCTTCCAATCTCCAAAACGAACAAGACTAAGCTGCTAAGAATTACATAGTCATGATTTATAACAAAATGATTGATCTCCAAGAGGCGTTAGGTAGAAAGAATTGCTTGCCTGGCAGAACTGAATTAAGTTGGGTCCACGGAAGTACAGAATGAAAGACAAGCCGTGTGGTGATCATGCCAATCCATCACAGGATGTCTTTGGGGAGACTAACAGCTCCAACACAAACTTCTCTGTAGGACTGAGTTCTAAAGAGGAATTCAAAAGGAAACAGGCATAGACCAGGGAGAAGTTCAGAATGGAGAAAAAGCAATGCTTTGACTCATACCTTCTATAATCACCTTTTTGTGAACAGACATGTCAGGTTAGCCAATTGACATCTTGGATAATCCAGGGGCTTTCGCTGGTGGCGAAGAATGCTGAAAAGACCTTTCGTGACTTCTCATCACAGCATGATTGTACAGCTAGCCTACATAAAGACCCCAAGGAGCCTTTGCTGCCTTGACTCTTGCTATGCCTGTGAAAGCTTAGTAGTAGAACTACTGGACACAGAAGCTGGATTCTAAACAAAGTTGGAGGTCAAACTGCTCTGAGGAGGC
>RJWT010020046.1:0-18137 GCA_004365215.1 Cuniculus paca | reverse complement strand
CGCCGGTCTCGTCCTCAACTCAAGCCAGGTCCAGAGCAGCAGCCGCTGGGCCACTCCAGGCAAACGGGCAGGGTGAATAGCCTCTCCCTTTATTGGAGTGTTCTCTGAGCAGAGCCTGCCTCTGCTTTTCCTCTGTGCTGCTTACCGGAGAGCAGCTGCTCCCGTTGTTGGAATGCACTCTGTGCAGAGCCTGCCTCTGCCTTCCCTCTGAGCTCCCTACCAGCAAGCAGCGTTTCCCTTTGTCTGATGGAATGCACTCTCAGAAAATCTTAATTGAGCATATATTATCAAACTTTCACCTAAAAGCCAGAACATAAGTCAGGATTTGGATTTAGTGAGTGCTAAATTTTATGCAAAACTGACATAGCTTAACTTTGTCCAAGGTGAGATTTTTTTTTTAACATTCCCATGTATTTTTATGGGGGATATGACATAGATATTTAGATCTCCACAAAAGTCTGTTTTCCTTCCACATTATAGAGCTGCTATCAGGATGTAGCTTTTCAATTAGCAGTGACCTTTTCTTTGTATTTCATGGCAAAAGAATTTTTCTCCAAGAAAATGTGAGCAGAAATTATAAGGACCATTTCCCATCAAGTTAACTGGGAAGGGATTTCCCTTTCTTTCTGAATATCTAAGGGTGAATAGGGCCACAATCTAAAGTAACATGATCCTTGAATCACCTTATGCAGGAAACCATCCCACATGTAGCAGAAGTAACCATATAAGCTGGCTAAATGACAGAGAAATAAATTTGTACTGTGTCAAGTCATTGGAGTTTTGTATTTTACTCTCTTTACACATTTTGCATTATGGAAAGTTATTTTACAGGAAAAAAAAAACACACATACTTAAAAAAATTCAGTATCTCCAGGAATCATTTAAATGATCCCTGAATACATTCACCAATTAATCTCCTAATAAAGACTTATACCATGAAAATCAGTGTATTTATATGCATGTCAGTTATGCATATCAAAAAAAATACAATTAAAAGTTGAATGTTAATATTGAGAAAAACACCGTAGCACAATCTTTCACATACATACTTTTATTTATCCTACCTGTCTACTTACTGTGGGATGAAAGTTAAACAGAAAAACATATTTTGGTTCCCTAGAGATTATTTCACCTTTCCTTTTTTCTTTATCCTGTGTTGCCATGGGATTCTGGGAGCCTATTATTAATAATGCAATGTTTAATCCTAAAGGGACAAAAACAAGCTGGTTATACAGATGGAAACTATGTGATGAGAATAAGCTGTAACTTAGAAAGGCTTCAGTGAAATAATTTTGCAGAAAGCATTAGTAGAACATCAGTTTCCACATAGAAATCTGCAATCATATAAAGTTAACTTTAAGTTCCTTTTGTTTTTTATTACCTATGGATGATTAGAGGAAACAGCTAAAATATGAATGAATGAATGAATGAATGAGTGAATAAAAATGTCACATAATTTAATTCTTCATGTGGTAAAATATTTATTTATTAATTACGCAAGTATGCTAATAAAACTGTCACATATAACTGCTAGAAATTCAGAGGGAGGTTGCTTTTGGAAAGAAACTTGTATGATAATAGGCTCAGAAATACTTTACCAACAGAGAGATTACACTCTACCCACTAACCACACCCAATTGGACAGGGAGTGTGTCCCTAAATTGTTAAAATCAAAATAAATAGGTTAGAGATATGCCATATACAGGAGTCTAATAACCTCAGTGAATGTAAACCTTATGTGTCATAAACATGAGAGGAGATTAATAATATAAACAAGAACAAAAATAGGGAAAGGAGACTTGGAGGAGGAGAGAGGAAGGTAGCAAGGAAGGGGAAAGTGATCCAAAAAAAAAATTAGAATGAAGCTGTATTATGCAGATGCATCCACTTCCCAAGATGACTATAAATTGTATGCGATCCAAATATGTACTAATAATAAATAATAAAATAAACAGCTTATAAGGCTTTTCCCCCAGTAACTGTTTTTCTCATGTCCTTGGATGTTTAAACTATAAACAGTTAAACTCTGAATAGATTCTTTTTTGGATGTGAACTCAGTTGCACACCTGGAGTAGATGACTAGTGCATTGATAGGCGCTGCTGGTTAGCTTCTCGGAGATGCTGGTAGACCTTTTGGTTAATCAGTTCTTCCGTCCCCAGCTTGGAATAGGATTCTCTGTCCTTTTAGCCCTAACTGACTTCATTTGTGTCTATTACTTGAAATAATAAAAAAAAAACAGTCTGAACCAATAGGAATAAAAATATAATTTGGAAGCAGAAATTAATTTTCTATTCTGATAATCTCCTGAGTCACCTATGTTATTTGACTAGTAGTCTTACATCAGCAGTGTTTAATAAAATCAGTGGTCTATACTGGTGATAAAGGGAGAATAGTTACTTCCCCATTTTTCTGTCTTTAGAATGTATTCTGTCTCTTTAAATATGTGAAGTATTTTCTGTTTTTGGTATAAAAGTTTATTTTCCTGGAGTTAAAAATAAGCCCATAAGGACAAATCTCCTTCTGTTCTAAGTGGTCTCATTCCCTTACTTCTGGCTGAGCATAAGAAAATTAGCACAGTTCCACTTTCTTTTCTGCTAACTATATTTATGAAACTTCACTGAATGTGAAAACCATCATTTGTGGCTTTAAATTACATATAATTTAACTGATAATAATTTGTAAAATTTTGTGAAACAGAAGATTGTAGTTAATAAACTTTGATCTTGAGGTTATATACTCTGAACTCTAAAGAAATATTTAACTTTAAATTTAATAATATTAAGTAGTCATGCAATTTAGTCACTGACGCAATCTATCAATATTTAATACATCTTTCCAATTGTATTCTTGTTTTGATAAAAAATATGGAAAACTTTTCTTGCAAGACTTTTATATTTCAGATGGAATTACAAGATTCAGTTTAGTCTAGTATTTGTATACTCACTTCATGAACAACTGTAAGATTTGAGTAACAAGAACTTAGATCACATCTAAGTGTAAAGTAAAGACTAGATTCCTCAAGAAATAAATCCTTCCCTGCTGTTGGAGGAAGGGCAGCTGCAGGCATAATACAAGACACATGAAGGTAAGCATCAATGACCCTGTGGTACCAATTCTGAATGGATAGCAAACAATCCGGAGGGTGATTCTGCAGATTCCTCTCCTGGCCGATTCCTGAGTTGGGATCTACAATTAAGAATAGGATTCAGGGTGGAGGTCATCTTTCTGCTCTTGCTTGGCTGCAAACTTGGGTCATGGTAGAGGTGCTTGGGCAAAGTTAATGCCCACCAAAGTGTGTGCTGGCAGCATATGTTTTACTCAAAATAGTCATCATGCATGCTCATAGATGTCTCTCAGAAACATGGAAACTAAAGTATCCCCCATAAATCATTTAAACCCGCTGGCTCTGAGAGTCACATATTCACTAAGCACTGCTTTTATTTTCAAGATGGCCCCTCACTACATTGTCAGGGTGGTCGCTAACTCCTACACTCGAGCAATCCTCCTGACTCAGCTGGGATAGCTGGGATGCCAGTTGTGCCATACTAGCAATTTGATTAGTCAGGGTGAAGGAAATTTGACTGAGCTGTATTTTGCCATTTCCAACTCCTATTCCTTCAGAAACTCATGACTCTATTCAGAGTGGCAGTTAACTTCAAACTAAATCTAAAGAACTAATGGAAACAAACTTCCAGGTAATGTCATATGTCCACTCCCAAGGAAGATACCAACGAGGTTAAATGCAACATGCACAGGATCCACACTGGAATCCATCTCTCTTAGCTCAGTTAGTTTTTCATTTTAATTTTACTCAGCTCGCTCTGTTTGCAGCCAGGAATGTTTCCAACACCTCTCCAACAAATTCTTCCCTTGGAAAAGTGGAAATCTGCTTCTGGCAAAATATGAGCAGGCAGCGTGGAAAGCAAAAGCAGGATGCACTCATGAGATGTCTGCTGCGTCTCAGCAGCAGCAATCCTGGGTACAAAAGCGTGGTGTCAAGATTGACTCCCCAAGCAAGCACAGTAATGACTGCATTTCATTGACCTAAAATGAGTGTCTATTGCCCTGTCTTGTTTATGCTCCACCCAGAGCCTAAAAACAGACAGACTCATTCTGTCACTATCTCACCTGGGCCTCTCATACCCAGGTCACGTGAGGCAAAGCATCCTTTCACAGTGAGGCTGTAGTTTGTGAACATAATGCTAAACACTAAGCCCACAGCACTGAGTCCTCTGTGAGTCCCAGGGAAATATCTGAATACAGGTGATTTTCACCAAAGTGAGTTGTGAGGTTGCTTCCAGGTTTGTCTTGCATTTTCTCTAAGGATAATACATTCACTGTTATTTTATCAAGATATATGAATTTTATGTATTCATGAGGTACAGTGTGATGTTTTGATATAGGTTAGCAATGTGGAATAATTTAATAAAACAATATTGATGCCATCTCACTCATCTATCATTATTAATGGCTAGGTACTTGAAATTTACTTCATTATTTTGAAACATGTAATACATTATTATTGATCATAGTCAGACTGTTGTGCAGTAGATTTCAAAACTATTTGTTATGGGTTTTATTGAAAATGTCCCCCTAAAGACTTACGTGTTTGGGATGTGATTGGATCATGGATTCACATTCATCAGTGGATTAATCCATTGACAAGTTCACAGCTGAATGTGCTTTTAGGAGAGGAAGCCCAGGTGGAGCTAGTGCAGAAATGGAAGTAGCCATTGGAGGCTCTGTCTCACCCCCTGGCTTTTCCTGCTGTCTCTTCTTGTTGGTAGACAAAAGTTAGCACTCGTTCTCTGCTTGGGTTTTCTGCCATGCTGTTTTTAACTTGCGGCCAGTTGTCCATGCAATCAACTCACAGAAACCATAGTCAAAATTAAGCCTGTCCTCCTTAAGTCTTACCATACTTAGAGAGTATGTTGTTCCATTGGAAGATAGGATAAAACACTCTCAAAACCTGTGTTTTCCCTTTTTCTGTAATTCTGAGAAACAGGCCAAGGTCCTCATGATTGCTAGACAAGTACTATAACCAGCTACATTTTAACTCCCTATTTTAAATTTGTAAGTTTTATTCAACAACTCATTCCTCCCCACACCCACAGATTTTGATAACCAGCATTCTATTTTCTACATCAATGAATTCAAATATATTAAATTCTTCATGTAAATAATTTCATGTTATATTTGTTTTCTATGCCTGATTTATTTTTTTAGGAAAATGTTCTTATGAATTGTAAATGTAGTTACAAATGGCAGGATTTGCCCACTTTAAAAGACTGATCAGTGCTTCATTTTATGTATAAATATATTTTTCTTTATCCATTCATTGGCTGATAGACACCACTTAGTGATTTCCATATGTTGATTGCTGTGAATAATGAAGCAAAGAACACGGGAGTGCAATTCCCTTCAAAATATTGATTTTCTTTGCATATAAACCAGGGCAGGGATTACTAGATCATAAACCAGTTTTCTTTTAGTTTTTGTAAAGGAAATTCCATATTGCTTGAGCTAATCTCCAAGCTAATTTACATTCCATATCAACAATGTTTTCTTTCCTCCAGTTTTGTTTACTGCGTGTTGCTTGTGTTCATCACTTATCTTTCATCTTTTATAGAAGCCATTCTACCAGGTGAAGGCAGTACTGAGGGTTCCGATTCACATTCCTATAATGATTAGTGATATTGCTAATTTGTAGCTATTGGCCATTGGTATGTCTTTTGAGAAGTGTCTCTTCAAGTCATTTGCCTATTTTTTAATTGCATATTTTTTTATTTTTGCATTGAGTTTCTTACACATTGTGGATACTAACAATATCAGATGTATGGTTTACAAAAAGTTGTTCCTATTCTCTATGTTGTCTTTTCACTTTTCTATTCTTTGCTTTGTACAAACTTTGCAGTTTAATGAAATCATATTTGCTACTTTTTTTTTTAACTTTGTTGCCTAATATTTTCAGTCATATCTAAATAATCATTAGCAGGTTAAAGACATGGAGATTTTCCTACAGGTTTTCGTTTGGTAATTTTATGTTTTCACATCTCCTATATAAGTGTCTGTTCCATTTTGATTTAAGTGCTATATATTTTATAAAATAAAGATCTAATTAAAGCATTTTGGATATACTTAGTTTCCAAACACAATTTATTGTACAGATTGTTAAATGCCACTACCCCCACTCAATATATTTCAGGTTCTTAGTTGCCCATTGTTGTGATTTGTTTAAATGTCCCCTCAAAGTCTCATGCAGTCATGGGAGGTAGGCCTTTCTAGGGCGGCTGAGTCTAACATTTGTGATAGGTTTGTTGTCTAGTACTGGGATTGGTGTTGTGAGTGCTGCACCCACCCAGGAGTGGGTAATCCACATAAAATAAAAGGGAAGAGGCATGCTTTTCCCCTTTTTTCCCTATTCGCTCTTGTTGCTTGCAGCTGACATGAACAGTTGCCCCTTAGCCATGCCACCATGCCTTGGAGCCAGCTGAATATGGACTGAGACCTCCACAAACTGTAAATTAAATAAACTTTTCCTTCCCTAATTTTGGGCTTCAGGAATTTTGCTTCAGCAATGATGGAAAAGTATCCAAGACAGAATTTGGTACCAGTGGAGGGGGGTCATTGTTGTGACTGTAGCTGACCATGTGGTTCAAGAGCCTTTGAGAATGGCTCATGGAAAGAGGTTGGAAAGGTTCAGAAATGTCACCTGAAGGAGTAGAACTGGAGTAGACCTTAGGCCATTCTGTATGGCAGATCCTGGTCAGTGCTCAGAAGACCAGAAAACTGGCAAAGACCAGGTTCTGGAGGTTTTTGCTAGGAAGAAAGACTGCATTGGTTATTGGACTCCAGATGATGTGTGCTATGGATTGGCAGAAAGTTTATTTTGCTTGTGTCCAGAGACTTTGCCTGAGACTGAGATTAAGGGTGGCAGATTAATTAATCTTGGAGAAAAAGTTTCAAGGTAGTCAAATTTTGAGGCAGTGGCATGGCTATTGTTGTGGGCTTTTAGCCAGATTTATATTGTGAATCAAGAGCAAAGAGCAATGCAAGGTGATTCAAAATGTTGTGAGTCTGACCAGAAAGAAAGCTTCAGAAAAGCTGTGACTATAAAGATAGAGTTGAGATATTGATTGCTGAGAAAGAACAGAGAAATAAAAAACATGGCCTGGAGGCATCATGGAAAGTTGTGGGTCCCCATGCTTTGCAGCCTCAAAACTGCAAACGTGAAAGACATTGTTTTGAGGAAAGCCACAGAGCACCATGTTCCAGAATGGTGGCAGAGGCCACCTGAGGTTTCAAAATGGCAGCAGCCACACCAGGTTCCAGAATAGCAGCAGCACAGAGAATCTGTTCCTCACAATCAGGTTCAGAGTGCTCAGAGATCCAGGCACTCAGGCCCTACAGACAAGAGAGAGGAAAGCCTGGCTAGTGCTCCAACTGGCACCTCAACATCATCCATATGGTGCTGGTTTTAGGCACATACCAAATGCACAAGTTCTGAGATTAGAAAAGCTTCCACCTCAATTTCAGAAAGCCTGGGATGCTAGGCAGTGTGCCCCTGAGAGGGCAGTGTGTGAAGCTGTGAGTCTGAAGTCAAAGGTGCAATGGAGAACCCAGAAGTTTGGAAAATCCAGGAGTGTAGATCATCTAAGGAAAGCTGCAAGGATTGAGCACAGCAGGCCTAAGAGACAATTCATGGGAGCTACCACCACCAGATGTGCCCTGGGGGGTGGAGTCATTCAAACCCTTTGGAGCTCACGACCAGATTGCTTCAGATGCTGAGGGTAGAACTCCAGAAATTAATGTTTGCCCTGCTGGATTTTGGACTTCTTCTGGTCACTTTTCTTTAAAAAGTTGGAAAGAGGACCACAGTTCTTTCATGCTGCTAACTTGAACCTCTCACATTGCTTTGCCATGTAGGCCTTATGACATAGCTACTCACTTCATCAAAGCTATAAAGTAAGAAAGTGTGTTTGCAAAGCAGAAGTATCATATGTAGACTAACTGTAAATCTGGTAACACAAAACAGAGGCTTCATTCTACTGATAAACATCAAGTCACTAGGACACCTTGTACTCATAGAGATTACATAAGAGCATTGATATCAAGAAGTAGAGATAATCATGGTCAAATTAAAATCTAATTTCTACAGTTACCAAATGATCAATGCTCTCTGAAGTTCATGAGAGTCTGGTATAGTATGGTTTCAGTTGCCTTTCAAATTCAGATATTTTTATAACTTTGTATAGAAAGAAACTAGGTCAATACCTACATATGATGCACAATTTCCCCAGAAAAAAATCAGATCAATATTTCCAATTTTCTTTTGATTTTACCACGAAAATAATGCAATAATTCTTGTTTTTTATGTGTGAAGAATATCTTTATTTTCTCTGGCTCAAGTAAAATAAAAATTTGCTGTTTGCCCTTGTTCCTGTACTTCACTCAGATTAATTAAAATATTGAGTAATATACCTATTCTGTGCTAGTTATATAAATAACCAGTACTTGTAATCCATTCTTAAATTGTTGATGTTAGACATTAACTTTATATCAACAACAATAAATAATAATGGTTTTGATTTAAATCACATGTAATCAAATGTCTTCTCATCAGGTGATATTGATTCACACAACAAATTTAAATATCCCCTATGAGAGGAATGTAGTTGTGTATTTTATTCCATTTCACACGATATAAAATTTGCTCTAATTTCTGAAATGCAAATTAACAAGAAAATGTTATTGAAATTCATTTCAAAATACTAATCTTTCTTCCTAATGTAAATTAGCATGGTGTCAGGCACAAATGACTGCATTGTAGGTATCACTTTGTTCAGTACTTGGTGGCCTATAGTTAATTTCTAGGATCTGCTAGGTTTTATTACAAATCCTACTGGACTATTAAACAATAAATGTGCAAATATTTTTACACTTGCATCTAATATAACATTAATTAATTCTGAAATTTCTGGATGTCCTCCAAGTTAACTAAGGTTGTTTCAAATTAAGCATATGAGAGTATTTAAATAATTCTAAAGAGCCCATTTAGAATGCCTAACTGTAGTAGAATACAGGGTCAATTTGGATAATATCCTTTTTCTCAATATTTGAGAAAAAAAGAGTATTCCATTTTAATAACACATATAGGCATTCTAGTACTATACCTTTTAATTTTTTAATTTTAAAAGAAAAAAGAATACAAGCGATACAGAATTTCAAAACAAAATAATTGAAGATTAACAATGGTTAGTATATTGCATATTATTATCTTCAAAGTATTTGTTCAGAATTTCTAGTACTTTATTTTGACAGATGTTGAGGGCTTCAGTAATACTCCTGCTCATTTTAGTACTCTACCACTATTAGAAAACTCTTTTATCTATTTGCTTGATGCAATATATAGAATTCAAGAGGTTACCATATTTCACTGGAGAACATTTTCAGTCTGCTGATTTTCAATATTAGAAGATCCTGTGTTTGTAGGGATAAATTTTGAAATGTAAATGAGAAATGATTTAAGTGTCTGAAGTATCAGTGTTATCAATGGCTAATTTCTACTTCTCATGTAATAATACCTCACATTTCTAAAATGGACGAACATTAATATAAATGACTAAAAACACATTGAATCAAACACATGAAATTATTTTTGTATGCTCCAGCTTTTAAACTTTTTCAAATGGTATCTTCCGCTGTTAATTTTAAAGAAATTGTTCTTGAAACCATATCTTTTTTTTTACAATTACAGTAGCTGCATGATATCATAATAGAACTGTAATCTGTAAGTGGCATCTATTACTTTTGAATTATAGAAGTATTTTGTTATATGGTATAATAATAAATATAAGAAGTATGTCCAAATATGGTTAAATGAATAGTTCATTGTGACTGCAGCTGGTTTCACTAAATCATTATAAATCTTATATCAATATTTCTTACGTGTTCAACTTCCTATAACTAAATTTCATTAACACTTTAGGAAATATGAGTTTTTCCTCCATCTGCCTCATGGTTTTTAAAATTCATTTGCTTTAATTTAGTAAATCTGCAAACAGCTGGCAAAAATATATTTTAATTAACTTCTTTACGATCAGATTTGAAATAAATGCAGCTTTGCCTACATCCCTAAAACCTTGAATACTGTTTTTGCTTTCAACTCTCCCATCACCACAATCTATTTTTAAATTTTAAGAAAGTGGATAATTTGTATTTTAATCAGTAATCTGAAGATTAATTTCTAATATTATTTTTGATATGTAGATGATTACACTGATTTTTATTCATTGGAAGTGTTAAAAGCTAGAGAAACTTCATTTTTGTTTACACTTATAAACAAAGTTTACTTTTCTGTGTCATTTAAGATCATTTAATTAGTAATTAGTAATTTTCTGGATTAGATTTCCTTTTTAGGTATGTTTCACATCCTATATACTACATTTTGTATTGCCAAAAATCAGTTCCTTTCCAAAGATACAGCTCTTTCTGGTTTTTCACAGTCTTTAACATTAAACAGTAGTATCCATAGTTCATCAGGATTTATGCATGTTTCCAGTGAGCATAAATAGTGATGTGATAGACATATTTAAGATAAACTGATATGATCTCACAAATGAGATTGATAAATGTTTGGAGAAATTTTAGTATTAAAAATTTTAAAAATTCTTTATTCTTGTGTATAATTACACAATGAAACTCTTCTAATACTGGTTTTATCAACCAAATTAATCTTAAATAATTTAAGTTCAGGGCCGGGGATCTAGCTCAGTGGCCTAAGTGCCTGCCTGGCAAATGTGAGGTCATGAGTTCAATCCCCAGTGCTGCAAAAAAAAAGAAAAAAATTTAAGTCCATTCTGACACAATCCACAAGGTCACTCCCATAAAAATTTACCCTTATTTAGATAAAAATAACAAGTGAAACATTGTCACCTATATTTTTAATTGGCCAACTCTAAGTCAGGGCTTTACAAGACACTTTCTCCTCATATGACTACCTGAGGCCTATGGAATTCAAAAAATCATCCTGTTTTCTATAAAGCATATTAAAGAAGATATATATAAATAGCCTGATGGAAATATGCATAGGATAAGTTATAAGGGAAGAGGCATAGAGCTGCTGTGAATTCTGTAGTGTGACACAATCCAGGAATTAGTATAATTTACTGTCTTTACTTTGTATAAAGACTCCATTACATAAGCATAAATGATTTTATCTTCAGCCACTGGTAACCAATTCAACCTTTAGCATCTTTTCTGCTTATGAGGTGTGGCTGAAAGTTCCAATCCTCTTATCACCAGGCATGTTCTCCTGACACCTACCCACTCCCTACCTCATTCCAAGGTAATGCATGTGCCCAAAAAGAACACCCTTAGCACAAAAAAGATACACCACTAACACAGAAAGTTTCAAGGGCTTAGAAACTGTGTGTCAGATGCTCTCATCACTCAGACAATTGTTGCAAAGTTCATAAGAGCTCCATATTAGAACTGGGGTCAAAGAACCAATATTAGAAGAGAAGATTCACCTTGTGTTCCATTCTATAAGGGTTTTAGGAGCTCTAGGTCAGGAACAAAACACAGACTCTCTCTCTCTTTCTCTCTCTATATGTATATATATATTTCATATTACAATATCACAGATATTCAAAAAGACAATTAATTTTAACTGTAAATTATTTCAATAAATAAAATTGAGTTATATTTATGGTAAAATAGGTGAGCAGGTAACCAGAAAACAAAAAGTGCCAAAGTTAAAATCATGTAAACGCTGTAAAAATTCTTAGATGTGCAGAAAAGTTATTTTATTTAAAGAAATGGGGAAGTGAAGAGTAAGAGGAAGTTTTGTTTTGAGGACCTTAACTATAGAAATAATAAGCTTGACAAGTTTGGGTTTCCTCAACACCTGCGCATCAAGGCATGAGAACACAGTCTCAAAGTCTGTTCTAACTGACTTTAAAAACCTTCTCATACGATACAGTCTCACAAAGACTACAACTTCCCTGAAAGTTAGAACAAAGCCAAAAGCCTTTGCCACTTCCCCATCTTAAAAGAATACAATATTTGCTTATGTTAGCATAAGTGAAATAAGAATTTCTATCAAAACAATCAGAAGAAAATTCTAACACACCTCAAAACCAAGATCACATAAAATTTTCAGTCTTCCAAGGCGATTTTCAATGCCTAGCACAAAAAATATAGGACACATCATCTCAAGAGCCACTTCCCTCAAATAATTTCATAAATATTTGTCAAGGGAAAATGAGAAAACAATAGTCAAAGAAGAAGACCCAGATGTATGAACAGAGGATCTTACAGTCATATAAAACACAAGTCCCCAACCCCAGAGGCACAGACTCATACTAGTTCATGATCTGTTCCTAACTGGCTTCTTGGCAGGAAGAAAGCAGCAAAACTAGCCTCCAAAGATTCCTCTATATTAATAGTCACACCTCATTGCTGAGTTACTACTAACCTTTTTCTCCTGCAAGATCAGTGGCAGCATTAAATTCTCATAGGAATGGGAACCCCAGTAATTCCACATATGAAGGTTGGAGATTGTATGCTTCTCATAACAGTCTAACCCAATCTCATTCCTTTTACTCTTATACTAGTAGATGGAAAAAGTATCTTCCATAAAATCAGTTACTGGTGCCAAAAGTTTAGAAGTTGCTGATTAAAAGAAAACCTTACCTGCAAGTCAATTAACTCCACAGTCATATTATTGATTAAAGAATACATTGATCAAATCCCACTTAAAAATGTTTCTACACTGACATTTTTTGACAAAATTTCCTAAAGCATTTTTGCAAATACAAAGAACCAAGACTTACAAAGAAAGGAATATAAAGATAACAAATTTTGTGGACTTTTCTTAATTACAAGATTTGCCATAAGGTTGTAGTAACGAAAACAGAATTGCTCTGAAATCTCCCCAAATAATCAATGGAACAGAAAAAAGAGCTCAGAATTAGACTTTCATTATAAAAACATTTAATACATATTATGTTGAATATTGGATTGTATTAGATAGGAGTTTTCAAGGAGCGTTTTTTTAAATAAGTGATAAAAAACGAACTGTGGAATTAAACAACTGAAAGAGCTGTGTTTTAGTAGTTAAGTAACAAATCTGGAAGCAGATGACTACATCCAGATCTCAGTTACAGCATTTATGGGCTTTGTTATCCTGAGCAATTTACTTACATATGTGCTTTAGTTTCTACTTCTATAAATTTAGGGTAATAATATCATGCTTTTCGCAGAGGCCTTTCTGGAATTATGAGTTAAAATGTATAAGGTATTTGGATGAACAGCTGACATCTATGCAAGTTTAATGTTTATTATTATCCATATCAGAGTGATAATCACCAAATATAGTCAACATTATGATATGAGAAAATAAATTTGTAATCTTACTTTGTAACATGCTCAAAATCATTTCCAGAAAAAATAAAAACCTAACTAAGAAAAGTAAGTCTAATGTTATTTAATTTCTACATTTGAGGGGAGTAGGTGGTTTTCTGAGAGCTAAAACCACTTAATATGTGCTGACATGTGACCAAAAGCCCTGAAAATTTTCTGTTCACTTTCATGTGTACGATCTTATCACTGAACTAGCAAATAATTATTTTAATATATATTTGCATTTCAGTAAATTTTACAAATTCTAATGATTTCACCCACCCTATATTAGCTCTGTCAGTGTTGAGACACAACACCAAATGCCAACAATTTAAAAGAATTGAGGAATTTAATTTAAAGGAATTGAAGGTTTACTCATGGTTTCAGTTCTTGATTGACGACTCCTAAGCAGAGACATCACGGTAGAAGGTGTCTTAGAGTAATGCTGCTTAGTTGTTTAATTCATGGAGGCCAAGAAATAGAACAGGGGAAGAGTGTCAGAGAGGACCAGGTTAGGGACTATCTATATACCCAAGGTCACTCCTCCATGACCCTCCCAAACATACCCCACAGGATTTCTTTACTAATATACTAGGCATTTTTTTAGTCCTATAAAGTGGACAAATCAGGATTAATGTAAACCTACCCTATCTCCTCAAATTATTTAAAAAATGGTAATATCTTTCAACTTTTTGACTCAACTAAGTTAAAATTAGCTCTTTTCTATATTCTAATACTGTTCACAATAGTCATATATCACTCATCAAAGGTTTGTTAGTGAAACTTTTGAATTGTTTGCTGACTAAAAATTCTAAATTTAAAATAAGACATAGTGTGGTAGATCAATAAACAGTCAGTTTAAATGGCAATGCCAAGCTGAACTGAATCAGCTTGGTTTTGGACATGGAAAACCCACCCGAGGGTTGTTGCAAAGGGCATAAAAAAGAAATGAGGGGAGAAGATTGCATGCTGCTGATTTCCCAGGAGAAGCTTGTTGTGGCAAGTTTGCAGTTCTGTTCTCATCACCTTTGGTTCTTGGGTCCTTGCTGATGCCAGAGATGTCTGCTGTCCTCTTCAGGGGAGCTCTGATTTTCCCCTTGAGCATTGCCTGGCTCCAGAGCAGATCCCTCAGCTTTCCAGCACAGACCGTTCACCTTACTGGCACAGACTTTCTGGCTTCTGCCACTATGCTCTGGGCCTTCCTAGTGCAGATCTTTGATATGGACTTACATAAAACATTCCTGTGAGCTCTAGGCCTCTGACTGGGCTGGATTTTTTGGGTCTCTAGCACATGGACATATTTCTTACCCTCTTCTTCATTTGATATTTTGGGTGAATATTATAAAGTAATCCTATAAGTTCTGTGTCCTGTATTTAAATCTATTCCCATGAACCACTGAAAACGCATAGTTAATTTTCATTTGAGAAAAATAAGAAAACATTTAACAGCTACTAACTGAAGATCTAATAAAATACTCCCTGTAAACCTTTGCTTTCTAATTTGTAATATAAAAATAATAATGTGTACTTTATACTAGACTTAACCTCAATATAAACATGATGCCTACGAGACTAAGACTAATTGCTTTATCATTTCAATTTTATTATAAACTTCTCAACAGAAAACATTGAACTACATTCTACCAGTCCACCAGAGCATCATTCAAAGTATCTTGCACAAAGAAAATTTACTAAATAGTATTTGTTTGGAAAGTGGCTTTATAAGTTGAAGTGTAATTTCCCTGTTTTTCAGTGCATTGCCTTTTGAAAGCTCCGAGCACCAAATGTAATTTCTTTTCTCCTGGTTTTCATGCATTTAGTGCTACACAATGATGTGTGATTTTAGAATTACTGGGGAAGGAGCCTGTTTTCTTCTTTGTATTGCACCTGCATAATTATTAGATGAGGTTTAAAGCATAAAGAATCGTTGGACCAACAGAATTTTGCTTTTGTGTTTGAAATATATTACAACTAATGGTTTTAAGTACTTCAGAATGTTTTCATTGTGTCAGTACATTACTTAAATAATACCTTTTCATTGTTATTGTATTGTTTGGATTTTTAAAAAATCTTCTAATATGTCTGGAATAGAGAGAAATCACAGGTTTCCAGTGGCTGGCAGTCACAGACTTCTCCACAGAAAAACTTCTGCCACTAACTTCCAAAATGCTTATTGATATTAGGGTAAATAAAGGATGTTGCAGAAACTCCATCCAGTGAAAATGTTTTTCAAAGTCCCACCCAACCAAAACAGAAACATCTAATGTGCTTGAGTGTCTTTCAAAAGTGAACACTCCAGAAAAGCTCCATTTTGGGTTTTTATCTGATTACTGAGGCTCCTAATTATGATTAATTACACAAGAGGTATTGAAAACAAGTAATCCCCAATCACTACTTTGCAGCTGTGGAATGTGCCCCTTCTCTGTCTTTTACTTTCACTCTTATTTTCTAGGGTAAGGGAGATATATATTCATCTGTGTTGTTATAAATACAGGGAGATACACTCTTTATTTGCCATTATTTGAAAACAAGATATTTGATTTATCTACAAATATGCATTTTTTTTGCAATTTTTTTCATTAAATTTGCCAAGTGTCTTCTAAGAAGCCGAGTCTAGCTTTGAGTGAATACTTTAATGTCATTTATGTTAAGTTTTAAGATAGATTCTATCAACCTTTGTGTGTAAACTGTGAGCTTGCATTTTAACAAATGATAACAGCTAGCCAGCCTCTGTTTCCGTATAAACAGGAAAATTGCTATTTCTTAATCAATTTGACTTAACATTTGTGTATATTTAACTATTAACTGTTCTTTTAGTAAGCATAGAATTTTCTTCTCAAAAATTCTACTGAAACAAGCTTGTAGTTAAACATAGAGCTATTTAAAATAAACTTTTTACTTTTCCTCCATGGGTCACAGTTAAAAAAAAATATAAATTGAGCACCAGTAGTGTTCCCACAACAAAATTGTATACTCATCCATCTACGTGTTTTGTGAAGATCAAATTATTCAATTCTCACAAGATTATTCAGCTATTTTTATCCCACGATTTTATGAAATAAAAGCCTAGGACACAAATTCTAAAGTTAAATTTCATCTATCATGGTTTTACCATGATTTTTTCTTTAAGAAAAATAGTATTTACTTTTTTCATATGTGGATGATTTCATCTCTTCCCTAGCATCATAACTAATGCTCTCTATTTTTATTTAGTTTTTCTAAAATTATCTTTAAAATAATCTATGCTCTTTGTTTTTATTTAGTTTTTCTTAAATCATCTTTAAAATAATTTAATGAGACAGCAAGAGAAGAACGATGGAAGGAAGAGAAGAGGGGGAGAGAAAGGGAGGGAGGTAAATCGCAGCGAGGAAAGAAGGAAAAAAGGAAGGAAGGAAAATAAGGAAGCAATTTCTTTAAAACACCCATTCTAAATGGTAAAGAAAGAAAAGTATTCTTCATTGCCATCTCTTACTAGCTATGCGCTGGTAAATATAATTTGGAACTTTGCAAGTTTTCAAGTTTCTAATAAGATAATTTTGTTGTACTCATGACTCCTGGCTCCTAAGAATACTATTAGCTAAAGTATACTTGTGTGAAATCAGAAAATGTTGACAATGTTGATGTTTATTCTAAACACTCATCACATATTTGATATTTAATTTTATTGATATTTCATTTTCTGCTGAATGCATATTCAATAATATAATAGGAAGTTCCAGACAAAAGGGGAAAACACGAGAGGGGACAAGTATATCCTGCCAAACAGGAAAGGAAAGTGAAACACATGTGCCGTCAGTGTAAAAGAGACTTGTGTATAGAACGTGCAGTTACCATGCGTGAAGACTGCCTTAGATGTGATAACTGAAGCAAAGGTTATTTCTGTGCTAGAGGTTTGTGTTTTCATTGTAGTTCACATAGGAATTTATTTTTGTTGTCATTTTTTAGATCTTATAATAAGGTAAACAGTTGGTGTTAACAATGTTGATGTTTATTCTAAACACTCATTATAATATTAACAATTTAGTATTTTATTGATACTTAATTTTCCTGTTAAGTGCACATCGTTTGATATAATGAAACTCATAAGATTAAAATTAGTAATTCATCAATAGCAGTGCTCCTAAGGAAGTAAAGGTGGATATAATATACCTCCCAAAAGGTATGTTTCGAAAAATTTACGAAGATGCCTCTCTTTAACATAGTTCTTTGTAAAACCAAGCATCATACACACAGCAGAAAAGATATGTTAAACATTTGCAATCATTGAAAACTACTCTACAGTGTTACAAAGTCACCTATTTTTGTGAGTTGAGTATTTTGAACTATTTCTATTACTAACCCTAACACTATCTTTCCCTTACTATTTTATATTAGATTAACATGTTTGAATCACAGAAAAATGTACATTGCTTGAAATAATAAAGATTCATTCTCATGTCTGAGTAGCTTTTGCTACTTCAAATATTTTCACACACTTAGATGACCTTTGATATTTAACAGTGAGTTACAAATATTGACAGGTACAAACCTTCACATTTCACCTGCATTAACTTATGCAATCACCACAAAGCCTGATGTAAATATATATTGCTGTTCTTTTAAAGATAATGCTGCTGCCACTGAAAAGTTAAGGAACATACACAGGAAATGTTTGTTAATAGTAGTTTCTGGGCTAGAATCCATGTAACTTGGCACTAGAGACAGTTCTTTTATTAATCAAGTTTCATGTTAA
>RJWT010020045.1:0-18135 GCA_004365215.1 Cuniculus paca | reverse complement strand
CAAGAACAGAATATTAAAAGCTGTTAGAGAAAAGAAACAGATCACCTATAAAGAAAAACCCATAAGACTCACAGCAGACTTCTCAACACAAACTGTCAAGTCAAGAAGAGGCTGGAGTGAAGTATTACAAGTCCTGATAGAAAACAACTTCCAACCCACATTGACATACCCTGCAAAACCTTCTTTCAAAATTAATGGAGAAACAAGATACTTCCATGACAAAGAACAACTCAAGGAATTCATGACCACCAAACCAACCCTACAAAGAATACTAAAGGACATTCTAGAGAGAGATAAAAAGGACCATGGTCTCAAGAACAACAGCAGAGGGAGACCATCAAGCAGGGGCAGTTGATTGAATGGAGAGGAAAAATAGGCAGCCAATGACAGGAAAATAGCATGGCAGAGACAACACAATACAAGAGGGACATAACTATTAATGTAGATGGCCTCAGTGCACCAATAGAAAGAAACACAGGCAGAGTGGATCAGGAGACAGGGTCCATCAATATGCTTTATACAAGAAGCACATTTAACTAGAAAGAAAATTCATAGACTGAAAGTCAAAGGAGAGAGAACAATGCCCTATGTGACAGGGAGCCAGAAAAAAAGTAGGGGTAGCCTGCCCATCAACTGCAGAATGGATAAGAAAGACATGGCATTTTAGACAATGGAAACTTACTGTTATGAAGGAAGATAATCTCAAGGCTCTTGTAGGTGGATGGAGGCAACTTGAGATCATGCTCTGGATGAAATGGTTCAGATTCACATGGGTGAATTTCATGTTGTCTCCTTAGTATAACAAACTAAGGAGTCAGTGGGATCCAAAATGCACAATACATATTAGGAAAGTCAAAGGGCTAGAATTACCTAAAAAGGGAAGGCAGTGGTCACTGTTAATCTATTATGATTTGAAACTGATATTGTCTTCATTGTTCTGATTAGTTTCACTTTATTCTGATTTGTTCGATTTTATTATACTTGACGGCATAGACAGCTGTTTTAAAGATAACAAAATACATAATTGCAGCCATTGAGGATGTCCAATTATCTTGTTTAGAAACCCTGTATTGCTTTCATTGTTTTGTTTTGATTGATTTTACTCTATTCTGTGTTTTTTGATTGTATTATGTCTGAAGGTGTAGGCAACTATTCTGAAGATAACAAGAAGCATTATGGTAGCCACTGCTGTTTTACTAGTATCTTGAAGTTCTGTATTGCTTCCATTGTTTTGTTTTGTTTGTTTTGCTTTAGTTTTTGTTTTGTTTTGTTTTTCTGGTTTTATTTTGTTGTATTTTGTTTGATTTTACTTATGCCTGATGGTATGGGCAGTTATTTTGAAGATAACAAGAGGCATTATGGTAGCCATTATTGATTCCCTTTTACCCTGTTTTGAAGTCATGTACCATGTTGATTGTTCTGTTGTGATTGCCTCTATTCTGTTTTATTTTGTTTGGTTATATTCTCTTCAAACTTAGAGAGACAGAGGGAGAGAGAGAGAGAGAGAGAAGACAAAAAAGCAAGCACAGCTCTGAGGGGGATGCAGCAAGAAATGTGAGCACCTTTGACATGAAGATGCTAAACTCTGCTTTGGGGTGGGGGGTTCCCTACAAGTTTCTTCTCAGCTTACTTGTGAACTAGACTGGGAAGCTGTAAGTGGCTCTTCATCTTCTGATTCTGCTCAGAGATCTACAGTGCCCAGTGTGTCTCCCATCCCTGCTGTCATTATGGTTTTTAGACCTTCATCTGTCTTTCTAAGCCAGAAAGTTAGGATGCTGGGATCAGAGAGCATCTGGCTAAGGTAAGATGCTCAAAGGCAGCTCAGCCCTCATGGATGCTGATGACTCCTTTTTGTTCTGTAGCTTTTCTCAAAGAACTTTCTGAGCACAAGTCTTTTTTCCTGCTGTCAAATACATTTTTATCTGTTTGAACTGCAGGCCTAGGTGCTCTTGGATGATGGCAATCAACTCATTAGAGGACTTCTATCATTTCTGCAAGCTTGTTTCAGTGTTTGTGTCTTCTAGGTTCTACCCCAAGCCAACATATTCATTAATTATTTCAAACTGAGAAAAAAATACATCAAATAAACCTCTCCTATGTGCCAGGCAATCTTCTAAGCAATGAAAAAAGCAAAAAAAAATAAAAAATAAAAAAAACTTTCCCTTCACAGAGCATACATTTTTGAGGGAAACTGGCTCAGCTCTGATTCCAGAAAACAGAGTATATCCAGAAAGGAAGGTGAACTTATGTGCTGGAGATTTATTAGGGAGCAGTGAAAGTGGTAGAAAAGAGAAATGGAAGCCAGCAATCATGGGAAGCAAACTCATGGCAATGCATGAGTGATCTGGCCATGCTTTGTGGAAGAAACAGTCTGTCTCTTGGACATGCAGAACATTGCTAGATAGGCTGTATGAAAATACCATGCCTTGGGTCACTCAAAGGGGGAGTTAATCTCACACCTTTGGATATTACCTGGCCCCTCCAGAAGCCCAGGTGAAGACAAATTCCACCACCAGCTCCATAGTACTTAGACATGTCAGAGTCCAGAAACTAGCACTGCAGTGGTGTTACTGAGTACTGCAGTGGCCAGCGGTTCTTCTCAGGCTCTTAAGACCCCATTCAAAGAATTGGGTGGGACAGTCAATGAATATGAAAGTTTAACTCTTATTTAGGGCAAAAGAAGAAGAAAATGAAGCAGAGAAGAAGTGCCCACGTGGAAAAAGTGCTCTGCAGGGTGTATGTGGGCCAGTTAATGCAGGAAAAGAATTAGTGCAGAGTGTATGGCAGGCTGGTGAAAACGCTCACAGCAGCCACAAGCTTAATGACCACAGTCTTTTATACCTCAAATCTGATGTCAGATCTAGGCCAACCCATCAAAAACCCACTTAATGTCATGCCAAAAGATTCGTATCAGGTGCAGGGCTTGGCTTGATCATGTGCCAAAAAACCTGATGACAGCATTCTTTGATTGGTATCAGGTACAGGACTTGGAAGGTATTCTGCACACATGCTCTGAATTCCATGATTAACAGGTCTCCAAGACTGACAGATCATGCCCAATTGCCCAGCCTCTAATGCCATGCCCTAAACTCCTGCCTCAGTGGCAACTGAGAACAAAAGAGGCCAAGAGAACATGAAAAGGTTTATAGGATAGACAAATTCATTTTCTTTTTTTAAATTTTTTTATTATAAAGAGAATTAAACAAAACAAAACAGAACAGACAGAATAAAGTGAATGAGAACAGAACAATGAAAGCAACACAGGACTTCAAAACAAGACAACAGGAAATCAAGTGACTACCATAGTGTCCCTTGTTTTCTTTGAAATAGTCGTCCGTACCTTCACACACAATAAATTCAAACAAAACAAAATGGTATAAAACCAATCAAAACAAATGAATAAAAGCATTATGGGATTTCAAAACAAAACAATAGGAAATCAACAAAGTCTACCATAATGTCTCCCATTTTCTTCAAAATAGCAGTTCATACCTTCACATATATTGAAATCAAATAATAGAAAACAGATTAAAACTAACCAAAACAAAAGAATGAAAGCATTACAGGACTTCAAAACAAGATGATAGGAAATCAACAATAACTACCATAATGTCTCATTTTCTTCAAAATAGGTGTTCATACCCTCACAATAATAAAATCAAGCATAATAAAACAAAATAAAACCAATTAAACAAAAGAATGAAAGCAATTATACACTTCAGAACAAGACAATAGGAATCCAACAATGATTACCATAATACATCCCGTTATGTGCAAAATAGTTGCCCATACCATCAAACACAGCAAAATCTAACAAAACATGAGAGAACAAAACCAAAACCAAACAAAATTGTGAAAACAATACAAGAGTTCAAGACAAGACAATAAGAAATTAACAGTGGTTACCACCTTCCCCTCCTAGGTGTTTCCTCCCCATCACTTTTATAATATCTATTGTGCTTTTTGGATCCCACTAATTCCTTCTGTTTTTTATGCTAGGGTTCACCAGTATGAGTTCAAGCAGTTTCACCCATGAACATGATCTCCAGGTGCATCCATTTACCTACAAAAGCCTCGAGATTATCCTACTTTATAGCTGGGTAGCTTTCCATTGTATGAAAACGCAGTATCTTTCTTACCCATTCTGTGTTTGATGGGCATGTTACCCTTTCTTTGTTCTGGTCTCCTGTCACATGGAACAATTGTTTTCTCTCCTTCGATTTTCAGTCTATGAATTTCCTTCTGAGTTAAATGTGTTTCTTGTATACAGTATATTGATGGATCTTGTTTCCTGATCCACTCTCCCTGTGTTTCTTTTTATTGGTGAATTGAGGCCATGTACATTAATGGTTACAACCAGCATAGATTGGTTCATCTCTGCCATGCTGTCCTCCTATTGTTGGCCCTCTGCTTTTCCTCTTCATTCATTTGCCTGTCCTGTCTGGTGATTCTCCTCTGCTGCTGTTCCTGGAACCACGGTCATCTTTATTTCCCTCTAGAATATCCTTCAGCATTCTCTGTAGGGTTGGTTTGGTGGTCATGAATTCCTTCAGTTGTTCTTTATCATGGAAGTATCTTATGTTTCCATCAATTTTGAAAGATAGGTTTGCAGGGTACATGAATCTGGGTTGAAAGTTGTTTTCTTTAAGGATTTGAAACCCTTCACTCCAAATTCCTCTTGACTTGATGGCTTGTGTTGACAAATCTGCCATGATTCTGACTGGTTTTCCTTTACAGGTGATCTGTTTCTTTCCTCTAACTGCTTTTAAAATTCTGTTCCTGGGCTGGGGATTTAACTCAGTGGCCTAAGTGCCTGCCTGGCAAGTGTGAGATTGTGAGTTCGATCTCTGATGCCTAGAAAAAAAAATGATCTTTAAAATTCTGTTCCTGTGCTGAATTTCTGGAATCTTGATTATTATACAGCTGGGTGTAGATTTACTTTGGTTTTGGCTAGTTGGAGTTCTATTGATGCCTCACTTATCTGCATGCCAGACCCTTTTCCCATGTTTGGGAAGTTTTTTGCTATTAATTATGTAAACAGCCTTTTTATTTCATTTGTGTCCACCCCTGCTTCTTCATTCATACCTATTACTCGTATTAGTTTTCTTTGCATCATCTTGCAGACATTCACTTGTTATTTCCTGGTTCCTTGCTATTTTTAAGAGATCTTTCCTTTCACAATCACTAGCTGCGATCCTGTCTTCAGGATCTGAAAGTCTCTTTCAAGCAGTTTTGTTAGCTTTTGATTGACTTTTTAATTTCCTGGATATCTCTTTGAATCTGTTTCATGCATTGTAATTCCTTTCTATATTGTTCACTCAAGGTTTCCATCATTTTCCAAAGCTCCTTTTTTTAAATCTATGTTTTCTTTAGATATGCTGAGCAATTCTTTCCTTATGTTCGTGATTTTTTCTTTTACCTGACACATTATTTCTGATTTGATTACTTTTACAGTCTCGTGAAGTTGCTTCTTTACTTCAGTTGCTATCCTCTTGGAGACTTCAAGTGTGCGACTTCCATTTTCTTCCATGACTGTATCTCCCAGACTTGTTCTGTGTGGGCTGAAGGTCTGAGAATGCCTTTTGTTCCTTTGTCTTGACGTTCTCCTGGGTTCCTTCCATCAAGCTGGTTGTGGGGTCTCAGGCACTTCCCACGTTTGCTACCCCTCCTTGATGTAGGGGAATGAGACAGGCACCTGGGTTTCTCTGACTCCAGGTTTACAGGAAGGTAGCAGGGCCTAGGGTAGCCTTCTCAAGACCTGTGAAGCTACACTGGGGCTTCTCTGATGGCCTGGAGTGCCTGGTGGTGGGGCTGCTTCTCTCACCCTGTGTGTCTGCACTGGGACTCCCACGATGGTGGCAGGCACATAGGGGTGTGTTTGATTCTTCTGGTGAGGGATGGCTGTCAAAAGGAAGCAAAGGTCTTTAATGGTGGCCTGTGGGTGCATGGGGCTTACCTGGCTGTGTGTCCCTTCTCCTGCTGGCTCCCTGCAGGAAGCAAGTCTTCTGATGGCAGCAGCAGGCAGACAGAGCCAGATCTGGCTGGGTCTCTCTGCTCATCCTGACTGCCCTCAGGAAGCAAGCCTTCTGATGGCTGCAACCAACAAGCAGAGGTGGTTCTGTCTGGGTCTCTCTGCTCAAGCTGGCTGCCCCAACAGATTCATTTTCTATTGTAACAACAAGAACGAAAATCAGGGTCATCAAAATTGGTGAATAGCAATGTAACAAATATATTACTGTATATTGGAAGTGTTGATAATGATGGTGGCTATGTTGGGGAGGGAGACTATGGGAAATGTCTATACCTTCTGAGCAATTTTACTGTGAATCTAAATAAATGTTCTAAAAATTAAACCTATTTTTAAAATGGCTAGCAAGATGAAATAACACATAGTCAAGGGTCACATTCAATCCTGAATACATTTGCTACTCTGTCATTCATTACAGATCTTATCAGTTGCCTACAAAATGATTCTTCTTTAATACTGCTAACAAAATTTTGCTTAGGGACCAATGTGCTTAGTGCAAGGAAATGAACTGAATGATCTAAGCCAAAAGTCAGCAAACTATGAGCCAAATCTGGCTCAGATTCTTGTTTTGTAAAGCCCAAAAGCTAAGAAGAGACTTTACAGATAAATAGAGGAGGAGATGGAGAAGAAAAGGAGGAAGAGACAAAAAAGAGAGGAGGAGGAATAGTCAACAGAGACTACACACAGTCCACAAGGCACAAAATATTTACAAGATTTGCACTGTACTAAAATGTTCTTCCATTCTTAATTTTAGCCACTGGTTGTCATGAGCATAGGAACCACCCTGGCCAAGCATCAGTGAGGTGAAGTCTACCCAGGTTGGATTTATTTTGAGGACAGGGAAAATAGACACATCCCTGGTTCCACACCTGAAAAGAAGAACTTGGAGTACTGCATCATTTTCTCTTTTCTGAATGTCTTTAAGATTCAAGTGAGAAAATTCCATTTCTCACTAAGATCAAGTGATTTAATCCTTCCATGAAGGTAAATATCATTCTCCTCACTTTAACAAACAAGGAATATGCAGTTTAAAGATTATGAGACTCTGAAGAGTCAATCTGTTGCATTCTGGGTATATAACCCAGTGCACTGGAACTGCCTTCTAGAGAAGGAAGCATGGAGAGTCTGGCAAAACCATGGGGAGAGAACTCAGGATGGTGCTAGCATGGCTTTAGACAAGGAGGGAAGGGTTCCCAGCTGCCTTTTTATGTTAGTGGTTATCAACAAAAGAATCCAAGCAGGCCATGAGTGGGTCTTCTGCAGCTTAAATGTTCCCCCGAGATAACATTTCTTGCCTGGCTATGTCAGAAATTAATCAATTGCTCTGTATTTAGTCCTTTAAATGAATCCCACTCCCCTCCATCATGGCATCAGCTTTCCCATATTCCTTGTTTGGCATTTGATGGTGGGAAGTACTCATGGGAGTCAGCCACTCAAATTCAAAAGAGAAAAAGCTAAGCATGAAGTACTGATGCCCAGGTCTCACCCTGCAGTGGGCTAGGGAATGCACTATGCTGTGAGCCAAAATCCTGTCAGTCCACTGAACTTCCTTTTTGTGAGAGCCTTGGTAAATGCGTTCCAGAGACAAGAAATAGAAAATCGTATAGAATTAACGTTACCAACTGCTGATCACGACCCACTGTGTCTGCCCACACTATCTGGGCTGCAGTCACCCTGTGCCTCTGGGCTTCCCCTGAGCACTCTGTCCCACGAGTCCAGTTGTGTGGGCCCATAACACTGTTCAATCCTTTGTGCACCCGTTCCAAGTATTTACTAAATGTGTTGGGCATATTTAGGCTGCAGGAATACAACATGAGCAACAGTTTCTGTCCTTGAAAAGCTCTCGTGACAAACACATAACGAATGATTAAACTGTAGTGTGAAAAATGCAAAGAAAAGATTCAAATTATGCTGAGAGAGTTCTGAAGATGTGGCAATTAACTTCACCTACTAGGTTGCAAAGGGAAAGAAAAAGGGTGCATTTCACAAAGGAGATGACATTGGAACCTATTGAAATCATCCCTACCCTTCAAACGTTCAATTCAAATGGAACCTTTCCTGCCTTACCCATGGCAGTCATCATACGGTTGGTAACTTTCCTGAGTCACATTTCAATCCACATGTGTCCTAACTCACAGTGTGTGCTTATCTTCCTTACAAGACTGTGGGCTCCTTGAGGATGACATCCACATATTATCTAACCATGTGTTTTCATAGCCCCATTATGGGATCTTATACAGCCTATGACTTAAATAGTTGTTTCCTGAACTAGATCAAATTGGAGTTTCTAAGGGCATCATTAAGAAAAACAGCAACATTAGAGTCATAAAATTCCAGGACAGTTATTTTCTGAGATAGTAACACTTGCATCAATGGGAAGAAGAAAATGTCCCAGATGAAATAACAGCTTAAAAAGTAGCACACATCTTTTGGACTTCCAGAGAAAACAGCACCTACAGGTAAGGACACAACTGGTCAATTTCTTGGTGGTATTGAGATTAAACTGTATATGTAATTGCTAAAATAAGATGCAAGATGCAGACAATGACCCCAGGCAGCTAAACACCATACCAACTAAGGAAGTGACCATGACTAGCAGAGACATGTATGTCCACCCCAAATATCTTTAGCAACTATAACAAAGAAAGAGGAGTAAGATGAGCCACATAGAGAAACAAACCAAAGGTTGAGAGAACTTAGAATTATTCAGAACCAATAACTCCCTGATCCTCAAGGGGGCATAAGATCCTTTTAGACCAAGATTCCCAAACACCAGGCCAAGTGGCTGGAGAAAAGAGCAATCTCAGAAACAGGCGCAGCACTGCTAGGGTCCACAGAGAGAAGAGATCTTTGGTTCTCTTCATGTATACTGCAGATTGACCTAAGCACCTCTGTTTCCCTATGTAGAAACCTACTGGAGAAGTAAGGAACATTTTTATTAAATATAAAGTGCTTTAATTTTAGAAACCAAAATGTTGTTTCTCACCTTGTTTTAAGTACAGGACCAAAAATGTGCACACAACTCAGACATGCCAAAAACTGGATTTATTTATTGACTATAAGTGACTTTATCTATATTCCCAGTCTTCAACCAGCTGACTGATGGGGTTGAGAGGAGGACTGGACAGGAGAAGACTACATAGGTAATAGGGAAGAGCTTAACTGGAGGCTGTTTTTAAAGTGTGACTTTAAGGAAACCAGCAAGAAACAGCACAACATCATGGGCTAACTATAGCTGGAAGCCCATTCAGAGCCAGTGTTGGGTGCTGTCCGGAGCTGAAAAAGAGAGCTATATGGAGAAGGGCCACATGAGGGCTTTTCAGAAAAACGTACAGCGAACCATGGCAATGTGGCAGGAGGACTCCAGGGAAAGCACACCTTGACCTGATTCCCCCACCCTTCCATCTCCCACCATAACTTCTTCTGTTAACCAGATGCAATCAAAAGCCAGAGAGCAAGCACATATGTAAGACAATTTATAGGTCAGTCTCCCTGAGTGGGAAACAGCCAACTTTGAAACCAGAGGGCCAGACGGGCACAATCCATCTCTTTTATCTCAGTACCCATTCTTGTCTTTGATCAAGAGAAAATATAGCACCCAACACAGGAAACACAGAAAATATCATCAGCTACTATGAAATTAAATGTGGTCATATTTGAGCCTGAACAGTAAAATACAGTATTCTTCATAAAAGAGGAGAAGAGAAGAAGAAAGGACAGCAATTAATAGAAAGTATATCTATTATACTTCTGCTTTTACAACTGTTTACAAGCCCAAAGTTAATAATCACAGCTTCCTTCTTCCTCCACCATTCCATTTTCACTTCCTCTTCTGCCAGCACCTCAGTTAGAGTATCTTTTATCTGTTAAGTGTCTTAAACCCTCATTCCTGTAGAAATGAAAAGATCGATGACACTGCCTCTTTGGGGTTGATGCAATTTTCCATTAGTGAGACCATTGGCAAGGGATATTACAAGATGATCCCATGAGCCCCCTTGGTCCCTTTATAGCCTACCTACCTAACTCTATGGTATAGCAATAACACAATTGGTGGTCAAGATCAATTATATCAGACTTCTCCACCTTGCTGTCCAACAAAGCAAGAGATTGGATTGGTTGGTTGAGAGTAGATTGGTTGGTTGGTTGGTTGGTTGGTTTGTTATGCTTTTTAGAGACAGAGTCTCACTCTGTGGTTTAGGCTGCCCTTGAACTCACTCTGTAGCCAGGCTGGCATCAAACTTGCTTCAGTCGTCCTATCTTAGCCTCCCTAGAGCTGAAATTAGAGGCATGCAACACCACACCCAGTTAAATGTAGATTTTAAAGATAGATTGGTTGGCTAACTATAAGAATTTGGTCTTCAGTTCTTACTATCATCTAATTCTCCTCATATAATTTAAATGTATTCACTCTAATCTTAAACTCTTAACTACCTTTCAGAACAAAATCAAATCTCACCCTTCTCCTCAATTCCTGTATAGAGCTCTACGTGATATAGAAAGCACTACATCTAGTGTAATATATAGAGCATGTAGTGCTCTATCTGTTACACCATCTAATAAGCTGTAGGTGAAAAATCAGAAGAAAAACTAAATTCCTTTTCCTATTAGTGATTATGGCCCACACATAACTCTTATTTCCCAGCTATCCCACAATGAGTGTCACAGTAATAGTCACAGATCCAATTTCTTTGGCTACTTTTCTTTACCTTGCTCAAATCTTGCCTGGACAGGCTTTTATTTCCCCTCGTACGTTTACTCTTCAACTGTAGCTGGAGCCATCTTAATAAAATGAGCCACATCACCATTTCTGATGTTTATGTCCCACCACTGGCTTCTCATCAGCTTTAGAAAGAAATCTAAAGACCTGCTCTGGCCCACAAAACCATACACATCTTCTGCTTTTCCCCTCATTCATCCTGCTCCACTCTCAATCTTTTTGCTCTCTCTTGAACACCCCAAATTTGCCCCATCTCAACGTACATCTTGTGCAATATCCCCAGACAGTCATATGGCTGATGCTCTCGCTCTGCTCAGCAATCTCCTCTCTCCAAAGCCTTCCCTGACCTCCTGTCTAACATATCCTCGCGTCCCTAGCTACCTTCACAGTGCTTTTCAGAGTGAGACATTGTTAAACATACAATACAACATAAGTTCCATCAGGTCACGGAATTTGTATGATGTTCAACAGCAAATTCATGATTTAAAATTACCACCCAATAAGTACACATGGAAAACCAAATGTGTGGCCAAAGCAGATAAATAACAGAGGATACACACAATAAAGGAACCTGAGTGTGGTGATGGGATGGAATGCATGGAAGAGTGATGCGCTACAATTTTGATAGGATGATCAGATAGGTCTTTCAAAGTCAGGAACACTTAAGCAGGAATCTGAATGAAGGGAAGCTCTGCACATAGGGAACAGTGGGGGCAAAGGCTCCTAGGCAGAAGCAAGACACATGTGGGTCAGAACCATCAAGCAGGCTGTGTGGCTGAAGCAGAGAGGATGAGACAAGGATGGAAGGAAACAAAGTTAGGAAGGAGGCAGGGGTCATGATGAGAGCTTGAGATTTTGTTCTCCACGTGAAACTGATCAACTGGGGAAACAGGAAAGTGTCGAATGCAATGGTCTCAGTTTTCTTATGTTTTTATTTCGTTGTGTTTGTTTTCAGTTTACTTGAACCATGGGGTTGAAAATAAACAACAGGAGGATGTTTAGAAACTAATTAGGACAATTCAGTAAAGAGATAATAGAGGCCTAGGGAGGATTTACCTTTGAGACAATGAAAAGATTCAGCCACTATTTGGGAGTTAAAGCTGAAGGGGTTTTCTACACATTTAATGTGCAGAGTTGGGGAAGGAGAAGTCGAGAATGACACTAGCTGTTTCTGAAATTTATCTGGCATCCTAGAAAAGTTTGATAACTCTCCTAGAAAAGCTTTTCGATTGTAGACATACATATTCCTAGAATTATGGCTCGGCTTTTACAAGACTTTCAAACACAAATATAAAAAGAAATTTCGTTCAAATCATTGCTCTGGGACTCATTTGGAAGAGGAGAAAAGAAGGCCTCAAATAGCTTATGTCAGAAGCAATTATAATTCTATCATCTCTTAAGATAATCAATCTTCTTATCAGCATTTGGAATGTAGACTCAGAAATATTGACTCCACATTGCCAAAGTGATCCACAGTTAACCCACAGGTTATTCCTGTGCTCGTGTCTCCCCGTCAGGCTTTACCTGATCCTGCCAGAACTGGGAAGCCACTGGAAAGTGACCTGTGGAATCAACTCATGGATCCTCTGTCTTCAGAGAAGGAAGATTTTAGACAGCTCACCTCTGATGTCTGACTACTGACTTTGGCCTTCTATGAAAAGTCACATATAATTTCGAAAAACCCTGCTCCCCAAAGTACAGCTTTGTAATGCTGGTATCATTGCTACATTCTTCTAGACAGAACTAGGCCAGACTTTAGCTGTACCTCTGCTGTCTCGTCTCTGTACCACTGTGCATGTTTAAAAGGTGTACAGCTTTTCCTCTTCTGTGTTTCATAATATGTTGCCCATTTTCGCCTATGAGATTTCCCTATCAGTACTGAACTCCACTCAGAGGAAAGACTCTTCAAACACTCAGGGTTCCTGCTCCTTAATTTGCTTGTTAACAGGAAAACTGAAGAATGCCTTCACTAATAACCTTCATCTACAGCTAAGAAGTGTATCACCTAAACACACTGGCGGCATATGTTTCTGCTCAGCAGCATTGTTCTCTGGATTTTCTACAGCCCGCGAACAATGCAGCAGGTTTTCATCAGTGTCCTGCCTTTTTTCCTTCAGAATTCCATGATGAATCAACATAATGAATCTATACAGGCAGCATAGCAGACAGCCTTGAAATCAGACCTGCCTTGACCTCCTTATAAAATACTTCCTACCCTATCTTTCATGTGGTTTTATCTGTGAAGTGAGGACACATGAAACTCAATTTTCTATCCCTATACCATGGCTCGCAGTTTTAGAGACTTGGTCCATGGTCAGTTGGGCCCATTGCGTGTAGGCCTGTGGCACCACAGAACACGATGGTGCAGAGAAGGTAGCAGAGCAAAGCCGCTCATCTCAGGTGCGGGACGAAAAAGAAAGAGAAAGTGGAAGAGGCTAGGGTTTCAGTGTCCCCTTCAGGGGCACACCCCCAAAGATGACTCTTTTAGCTTGTGTCCACGTGTCCTCCCAAAGCTTCATGCAGTCATAGGTGGAGCTTCCCAGAGGTGACTGGATCTAGGCTGTGTGATGCTAGGATTAAGGCTGTGTGATTACTAAATGGGTCCACTGACTGGTTTGGCGTTGCTCTACAAGAGGGTAATGGGAAAGCCTGAACAGGTGTCAGTACAGCCTGTCCTAAGGGCTTTTAGATGGGGTAGAATATAAGGGACAGAAGGAGGGCTGCTGCTGTCACTGGCTTCTTTGCACTCCATTGCTTTTCTGCCTTCTGCTGGCCATGAACTGTGTCTCTTCTGCAGTGCCCATGTACTGGGCCACCCTGCCTTGGAGCCAGACAAATATGACCTGAAAACAGGGAACTGTGAGCTACAATAAACCTTTCCTCCTTAAACTTTGGGTGTTGGATATTTTGTCTCAGCAATGAGAAAAGTAATCAAGAGAGTGGGGTCTCCCACTAGACCCCAACTCCTAAAAGTTCTACTGCCTCCCAATAGCATTGACCTTGAGACATCATTAATCTTTAGGCCTTTGGGGACATTCCAAATCAAAATTTTGTCAGTAGAATACAGATAGCTACTTCATCTACTGGAATCAAGCATATAAAGTCAAGAGAATGATTGTGAGGTGATGATGGCATTGATAATATTGAGGAAGAAAAATCACAAAGCTACAAGACTTATGATGCACATGCATTTATTGAACTCAAATAAACATTATAATTCCATAATTATTCTCATAAATACAAATATTAGCCTTATACTTAAGTAGCAATATCAAATAATGCCTCTATAAATAAATCCATATTAATAAAATGGCATAAATAAACTACATAATTATAATAATAAATAAATTTATAAATATAAAATATTGATTATGGAAATG
This sequence comes from Cuniculus paca, assembly GCA_004365215.1. Taxonomy (NCBI): domain Eukaryota; kingdom Metazoa; phylum Chordata; class Mammalia; order Rodentia; family Cuniculidae; genus Cuniculus; species Cuniculus paca. The sequence goes on along the minus strand of RJWT010020045.1, from coordinate 4,010 downwards.
AAGTTATTTAGGATTTCTTCTAAAGGAATGAGAAGTAATGTTTTGTGGAAATGGACAATTACTTAAAAATCCATTATTTTCTTTTGTATAAAACACCGGTTACCATAAAATGTTATCAGCAAATCTCTATGCTTCGAAGGTTACTTTCTGGTATTATGGTCAAAGCAAACCTGGTTTCTAGTTTTGTGTGTGAAATTCACCCACCAGTTGGGTTTGCCTTCTTATTTTACATGTAGCAAAATATATCCCTTTAAGATTTTTCTTGTTATTTTTAAGAGGCAAGAAGGGTTCCTTCATTTTCTAGCTTCACTCTATTGGACGCAGGAATTTTTCAGGGCTATAAACAGCAAATCCACCTCGCCAATTGCTTTGACCTCTCCACTCTCTCCAAGCTGTGAAAATAAGACCACAAATGGATTAGAGCCTTTATGCCTTGTCTTCTAAAAATGAATAAGTTAGAGGGAGGTGGCAGGAATAACTTGCTGAAGACAGAAACCAGGTATTAACCTTTTATAAAACATTACCATTTGGCCGACTGTAAAATGATCTGTCAAAGATGTTAAAATCATGACTATCAGGACTGAGAAGACACCAACAGGCATGGGGTCTTAAGGTCACTTAAATTATTGATAGATATGTTAAGTAGTATACAATGTATTGCCTAGTTAAAATCTCACATTGTCACTGGTAAATTACCTAACTGTTATTGTTCACCTAGAAATAAATAAAATTTGATTAGAAGTGGAAGGAAAGTGAGGCAGAGAGCTGCCCCATTCCTAATCCGACCAAACAGACTGGATGAGCTCTGGAGTCAGGGAATCCTGAATTTCTCCCAGTGTGGCAGCACAGGCATGGCCACATCACCCACCACTATCTAGGAGCAGTTATTGACAACAACTCACTTCAGAAGCCTGGAATCAAAGCCGCACATACACCTCTGTGTTTGAGATTTTCCTGTTCCTACTTTCTTCTCCAACAGAAGGACCCAAAAACAGATTTAAACTTTTGTAGGGAAAATATCAACTATGCCCTTTTTAGTTGCTTTAATGAGTAACTAGCTAGGTCCATCTCCTAATCTCCTTCATTCATCCTCCTCCCCAGTGAGATGAGGGTCTCACACTTAATGGGAGGAAAACCTCAAATTCAAATCCAATCTACTGTCCTCCAAAATTCATCTCACCTATTAAATTTGCTCCAGATTATTTCAAGAAAGTTCTTTCATCATCGTCCTGTGTATTTTATTTTTTCTCTTCCTACTTTTGTCTGCACCGCCTTTCCATATTTCTTTTGACTTCTCCAAAAATATTATTTTATCTCAAAGATTCTCAAGACAGAAAAAGAATTTCACAACATGTCCTGCTTTGCCATCTACCATGCATGCTGCTTCAGCCTGTTCTTTGCTTTCTCCTCCACTATCACTACCTCCTACAACTGGCCCATTATTCCACAGAGCTCTGACCAGTTCCTCCTGTTGAACTTTCTCTCAGTAGCTTTCCTTGCTTACCTCTGGTTTTTGTTTGCTTGAATGGTTAGTTTTTTCAAGGTACAGAAAGAAGAAAAATTAGTCTTCTATGAGGTAACTCACTGTAAAAATGAAAATTAATTCTCTCACAATGGATTAAAGGGGAAAAAAAGCTTCATTTCCCACACAGATCTGATCTCCTATGGGACTACTCTCTTTCACACTTCACAATTCTAAAGATGACAAAGTAAGCTGACATCAGAGATTTTTTAAAGCAAGAAGTACAAAGCAGTTCTTATCGATGGCATGGAGCATTCAGCTCTTCTTGTCTAGGTCATAGGTCTACAACAAGAAGACTGAATATTGCAGTGAAAAACTACGAAGCCTTCAGCAATCAAAGGAAGAGTAGCCACGTTCATTAAATTATGCTGAGGAAGACTTTTTCAAAATCAAGGAAGAAAAGGGGGAATTGAGGTTAAGGGTATTAGTGACAATTCCTTCAACTAGAGAGAGTCTTCATATTCCTGAGTGTTTAATTACCTGGCTGGCAAGCACCCTCACTTTCTCTGCGACCCATCAGTCCTCTGGCTTGAAGATGACTCATACTTGCTAATCTGAACCTGCTGCTGTTGTTCTCTGCCCCCATAGGCCACAAAATATTATTATTCACTGCAGATATGTATAATACCCTCAGTACATAAGTGTTCATGGGGATTTGTTGAGGAAGTCAAAAAGGAAACATTGTAGAAACAAAGGTGCAAAAGAAGAGTAGGAAATAGACTTCCTGATTCTGACTTCTATTTCACTATGAGAAAACCATACCTAATATTTTCACTCTTTTGAAAACCAGAGAAAAGAAATCATCGATTTTCAGCTGAAATCTATAGCTATTAGGTATTCTATTATGATAATGAAACACAAGCACCCATGATTCCACAAATTTATCTCATTCAAAAGTCAAACTCTTTCGTATTGTTCTGCATTGACTTTTTCCAGTTTTAAAAAATCTAAGTAATGACTGTATGAATCACTTCAAACAAATTTTAACTCAGGCACTTTTTCACTTTTGAACAAGTGCTATCTTAGGTTATATGGCTCAGAAAAGAATCTGAAATTCTCCTAAGAATTAATAATACTAAAAGTAACACAGGGCACATGAATTCTAGCGCTGGCTCTCCGCCAGTCTACCTTCCTCAGAACGTAGTACGATGACCCTGGATGACCTGTTTCCCTGCTGATTCTAGAATTTCATGATTTGCAAAATTGGGAAATTGATTCATAGAGGCATAGACACAGCTCTATACATATGCACCCAACTAAACAATCTGATACTAGTACAGTCAAGTAAGACATCAAAAAGTACAAAAACAAAAGAGAAGTCAATCTCCTACTAATTGTCTTCTTGTGAACATTTATCAATATTACCTTTTTCACTGTGTCCTTCAGCTCTTGCACATTCCTCTGGATAGGCCGGTCGTCACCCCTGACATGCTACAAAATGAAAGAAAAAGTAACTCGTTTTTATGTGGAAGCGTTAGTGACCTCCGCCTCATCTGAGGCACATGACAATTCACCTGGACTGGAAGCTTTCAGTAATTTTACCCACGATGACCTAGATTTCACCAGTGACCTACATTATCTTGGAAACCAAAATACAGACACTACAAAGAGCCTCTCTCCCTTCATCTCTGAGAAATCCTACTGAGGCCCAAGTCTATGGCAAGAATGAAATGGTACATGCCAATTCTGACAGAAGTAAAACCCCAAGCTTATCACACCAAAATTGTGTGCTCAGAACAAGAGATGTCTGCCAAATGCAAAACACTTTACATGGAAAGATCCAGACTACCATGTTGCCTTCTCTGCCTACTCCACTCCCAGATGCCTCACAGTTTTCAGTGTTCATAGGCACTGAGTTCTCACACTTCTCATGATACAGAACGAGGAGTAATCTTTGTCTACCTTCCATGACTAGGCTTCCCCTTTGCCCTCCTTTTCTAATTTCTCTATTTGCCCTTCCTTCAAATAACTAGAATCAACAGATTCACTTCCACATCTAAACATTTTTCATCATGGCTCTAACTATCTTTTTCATCATGTGCAACCTGAGTTCCTTTCTCTCCACAGACAAATAACACTCATCTACGTGTGTCTTCCAGACACCCAATACCACTGTAAATGCAAAATGTGACTCAGTTAGAGCAAAAGCAAAGACTCAACCACTCCAAATGAATCAAGATAACAGTGGTCCTGAGGCCCTTCTTAGGCACAGCATAGGAGCAGAGGAGAAGGGAGGGGCGAGGGAACTGACTCTAAATAGAAGAAGGAGGGAAGGCTCACACGGGTTGTGTGTAGGCTGAATGTAGGACTTACACATAGGCTGAGCTTGTTGCTGAGGTCGGCCAGGAAGGGCACCACCTTCTGCATGTAGGGCTGGAATCTGTCTGATTGGGGGAACAGCACTTCCTCAAGAGTGAAGTTCAGCACCTGCTTCATCAGATAGCAGCGATCTCGAATCTGCAGGTGGAAGGGAAGCAGCAGGGCTCAT
>RJWT010020044.1:0-18152 GCA_004365215.1 Cuniculus paca | reverse complement strand
CAGGGCAGAGCCTCCTCATGCAGTGAGGAACTGAGTTGATTAAACTCTCATAACTTCTTCATCACTTTTTATGCTTAATATCTTGAGAGAAAAGTCAGAAAAACATATTCTGAGTTCATCTCTCTTGATTTTTTTCACCCCTCAGACTTTAGTTTGACAAATAGTCACTGCTGGGACAGGAACTTAATGTGTTAGAAATTTTTTTCTCAATATTTTCTGGGTTTCCTAGTTTTCTTTTCCTGGGCAAATATGTACAAAGCCACTACTGTAATAAGGGAGCTCCCACACAACTTTTATCCATTAGTTTTCACAACAGAATAAATTTACTTTACATTAATTCTACATGTTGTATAACCTACCCCTTTGGCCATAAAATTATGGGTAAATTGCTACACAGATGAGATCACTAAAAATGTGTTTATAAAAATATTTTGAAGACTTAGGACTATACTCCTGTTTTGGTTTGTGTCTAGGTGGTTCCCCAAGCCTCATGCAGTCATGGAGGCAGCTGAATCTAGCATTTCTGATTGGTTCATTGTCTGGTGCAGGGATCGGTGGTGTGAGTGCTGTACCCACCCGGGGGCAGAGCTACCATACAATATAATGGAGGGAAGAAGGCATGTTTTTCCCCCTTTTGCCTTGTTCACTCTTGCTGCTTGTGGCTGCCATGAACTGCTGCCCCTCAGTCACACCACCCTAGCTTGAAGCCAGTTGAGTATGGACTGAAACCTCCAAAAACTGTAAGAAATAAACCTTTCCTTCCTTCATTTTGGGCATCAGGTATTTTGTCTCAGTAATGAGAAAAAAGTAACCAAGACAATTCCCAACATAAGACTGTGTGAGAAAGGCAAGATAAAAAAATGGTATAAACACATTATGTTAGTTTATACCACATATAAATAGCAACTATTTTTTAACAAGAAGATACATTATTTTACTTTTCCAAACATTTGGTAATGCATATAGAATAGAATGCAATTTAAAATATTAAAATAATATGAATCAATTTCCTGATTTCATTTTACGTGTAATCAACTAGTTTTATTCCAAATGGTTAGCATGAACATGTATGAAGCTTCAAAAACAAGCAATAGCACAAAACTATGCTGTTAGGGCTTGTATCTAGACCTCCTAAAGCCTCTCATGCAATAATTTGTGGGACCTTTGGAAGGTAATTGGATCATGGGTGTGCTATACTCACTAGTGGATTAGTCCACAGATAAGTTTATAGCTAAATGTGTTGCCAGGAGGGGGACCCTGGACAGAAGTGGCAGGTTACCATGGTCCAGAAGTTTGTACTTCCCTTCCAAGATCCTGCCTTGACTTCCTCTGTATCCTGTTTGCCTTCCCCTGAACAACTCTCTCCTGCCTTGCCCTTTTGTCATGTGAGGGGAGAAAACAAAGATTATCAGAAAATAGAAATAGATCCCTTGCTTTTGGGTAGGAAGAATCAATATAGTGAAAATGGCCATATTTACAAAGTTGTTATCCAGATTTAATGCAATTCTAATCAAAATTTCAACAGCATATCTCACAGTGCTAGAGAAAACAACCTAAAATCCATTTGGAACCAGAAAAGGCCTAAAATGGCAAAGGCAATTCTGAGCAAGTATGGCAAGTCAAGGGGAGTCACAATCCCAGACTTGAAATTATACTACAAAGCTACTTTGATAGAAACAGCACAGTACTGGCAAAGAAAAGCAGACCTGAGGATCAATGAAACAGATTATAAAATACAGGAACAACTCCAGACATACTTAACCAACTTATCTTTAATAAACATATCAAATACATTCACTGTAAGAAAGATAGACTCTTTAATAACTGGTGCTGAATAAACTGGTTTTCCGCATGCTGAAGATTAAACCTAGACCATGCACTAAACTGAAATTGAAATGCATCAAATATCTAAAATCAAATGCATCAAATCTTGGAAGGGAGGTACAATCAATGCATCAAATATCTAAAATATCTTTATATAAAGAGTACTTACAACATACTGAGCAAAAGACAAGTAACCCAAGAGAAAAATGAATGCAGACTATAAACCAGCAAGTTACAGAAGATGGAATTGGAATGGCTAATAGTATGTGGTGCTACATTAAACAATTGGTAACAATTCTTCCCTCTTCTGTAGTAGTTATATGCCCTCATATGTTTCTCACTTTATGATTTTTGGACTCAGAGAAGTGCCTATCTTTGATTAGTGGAACATAAGCAGATGGGTCACAAATATGGACTAGAAATGCCCCTGAGTAATGGAACTTTCAGTCTTGTGTTCTTGCCTTTGTTGCAAGAAAAGTATTGCTAATGGGTCATTTGGCTCAAGGAGGATAAAAGACATGTGAAGCATATCTGAATTCACTACTTCTTAACAGTTCATAACTTAAAAAAGAAAAAGCTTTGAATTTTGAGGCAAAAGACCTGTGCTACTCTGACACCAACTCTGCCATTAATGACTATGTGACCCTCAGCAAAATCTAATTGCTCTCTGGAATTTTGTTTTCTCATCTGCAAAAATAAATGTGTTGAACTAACAGACCTTTAAATTTATTTGCACCATTAAAATTGCAGATTATATTAATTTATTAAGCCTTGAGTTAACTGCTTATTTTGAACTATTATTCTGAGCATAATTCAGAACATCCACTTGTGTATGCAAAAGAATTCAGAGTTCTGTGACCTCAGACAATTAGCTCAGCTCAAAGACTACAAACTGAATTCCAAGATCATGAAAGCTCTAAAAACAAGAATGTCCTAAAAGGTCTTCATGACTATAAAACTGCTTATATTATCTAAAAATTAAAGATACACACACACACACACGCACACGTTGACCTACACACAAAATGAAGCCATAAAACTGAAAAAAAAAAAAGAGAGAGACAGCAATATCCTTATAAACATTTTAGAGAAATCTATATATAAGCTTAACAGGACCCAGCCCACAGCACAATTTCCTATTGTGCCTCTCCACGATTGATGGACAACTGTGATAATTCAAGAAATGTGACAAGCAGAGGCTGCAAAGTACAGAACTAAATGGGTGTCATTTTTCTATCATAGATAAAAAGAAAACTCTCATTCTTGATAAAAAGAACACACTAAATCTAAAGATTAAAATGAGTTTCCCTAACAGATTCATAAATTCTGCAGCAAGAAAATATCATTCCTTTTTGCCTCTAGAGCTATTTTACATTTTTAACTTCTCTGTTTCAGATTATCAGGAGGAAACAGAGTTCTTTGGCTATGGAGTGTATTATGCTTAAATATTTCTAAATACAGCAAGTGGAAAATAGACACCTGCACAAATTTCTGTGGATCCTGAGACCTTTTGACATATAGAACTCCTGTTCTAAAATATGCCTTATGATCCAATCACCTGTAAACTAATCTATGATGCCAGAGAAACTGAGTTACCTTGTAACTAACTTTTAGTGGTTTTCTAGAGACAATAATCTTTTATGTGGGAAGTTTGTGAAGACAGCATTGCATGTTTCAGCAATGTATTAAAATATTTCAGTTAATAAATCTGTTTTTAATAGTTTAAGACTTAGAATGTTACTCAAGGAAGGCATAATTTGTCATCATCTTGGTCACACTGACTGAAAATCTCGAGAATATTTTATCAGTGTCCTCCTCACCTGTACTCTGAGAGATGATCCTATCCATTATACTCAAGTTGGGACTTTGCTTTTGAGAGGAAAACTGCCATCCTGAAGATGAATGTGTTGTTTCCTCCATGGTGGCTCTATTGTATCCAGTTAGATGCAAGAGTACATCATCACAGAGCACCTGGCAAGAAAGGGGGGAAAAATAAGTGTGAACAGCTACAATGCTCAATTTTCTCCCACTGATGACAGTCATTTATAGTAGTCTACAGCACATTTCCTAGGGTGCAGGAGACAGAGGCATGAGTTATACAGTTGCTAGGAGGGATAGAAGCTTACTTTCACCACTCACCAGTTCTGTGTTTGATCTGGAATAACTTACCTAAGCTCTCAAAGTTTGTTTCCTCAAGCACAATTGCTATTATCAATTATTTCTATAACTGGTGATATATTTAAAATAGCTTCATATATAAGTACTTCACTCCTATAATTGCCTTCTGAAATTGACCACATCTGTTCCTTCCACCAAGTGATTATATGCTGTTCTCCTGTACCTCGTGCAAAAGGCTTCTTGGATGAAAGTGGAGAGAATGAATACATGAATAAGCACTTGAAATTAGATTATATAATTAAAGGAGAACTACATACCTTATATCCATTTTATACCTCCATCTTCCATAGTGTCCACCCTAATGCCCAAATTCATAAATATTTATCATTTGAGCAGAAATCACAAGAAGAAAAAGAAACATGATGGTGTTAGAAGAAACAATGGCAGCAGAAAAGGGGAAAGGCGGGAGTAGAATACAGAAAGCCTATGCCCAACGTTTTACTAAAAAGCAAAATAAATAGATTTCAACATACAAAAGTCCCTTGGTCCTTGGTTGTGGCATGAGCAGGTGGTGTTTCAGCTAAAATTATAAAGTAATCAGATACATTATTTGTTGTCCCTTCCCTCATCTACATTTAGCTTGGTTCTGTTCCCACTCCTCCCCACTTGCATGCTGTGCCATCAGCAACAGCACCATGTCCCAACAAAGCTTATTTTTTTTTTTAGATGGGAGAATAGAACAGGAAATTAAATGCAAGACCTTTGCACTGAATTCCTTCCCCTACTCTATTTTTTATTTTGAGACAAGGTCTTACTAAATTGCCCAGGCTGACCTTCAATTTGGGATATTCCTGGCTTGAATTCTCAAACCACAGGGATTACAGGTATGCACAACTACACCCACCACCATCAAAGGTTTTGTAAACACTCCATCCAAGCTTTTGTAGACATCCCTCAGCAAGCTGGAGGTTGGAGGCTTTCAAACCACAACCATAGAGGTGGCATCTCTAATTCACAAATTTGCTTTCAGTGAAGAAATACTCTTATTCCATATTTGTCACTGTTATGGCTTATATTTAGATGTCCCCCCAAAGCCTCATGTGGTCATAAGCGGGGCTTTTCAGAGATGGCTGGGTCTAATGTGTCTGATGCTGGGGTCAAGGGTGTGTGATTACTGAATTAGTACACTGGTGGTTTGGTATAGTTCTGGGTGTGGATAATAGGAAGGTCTTCCCTGGGTATTAAGTGCTACCCGCCCTGAGGACAAGTATCCTAGATCAAATAAAAGGGACAGAAAGAGGGCTGCTGTGGTCACTTACTGCCTTACTATTTTGCTGCTTTGCTGCCTTTTGCCCACCATAAACTGTTCCTCCTCTGTGATGCCCCTCTGCCATGACGCCCTGCCTTGGAGCCAGTCAACTACAGACTGAAACCTCTACAAACTATGAGCTACAATAAGCCTATCCTCCTTCAATTTTGGTTGTCAGGTATTTTGTCTCAGGGAAGCAAGTAAGACAGTCAGCAAAGTATTTCATCCACTTTCACTACTCATTATGTGTTAAAGAACAGAAGAGGTGAAGCATTATAAAATGTCAAGAACCTTTCTTCTTTTTTGCTGTCAATCAACTTTCCCCTCCTTTTAATCTATGCACCCTTCAGTTACTATTATCTATCCTGAAGAGGATAAGATACAACTCAACAAAGAGATTTCTACTCTACTTGGTGGTTATATGAGTAAGAACCCCAAGGGAGAGGCCAGAGATCAAAATATAAATCTATGAGTCATCTACCTGGAATTATCACTGAAACTCTGGGCAAAAACAAGTACTCATCTTGCTCATGCTTCAGTAAACAGTTAACATGAGGAGCTGTGCTCTCAGAGAGCTGAAGGTACACCAGTTGGTAGCACTCAGTTCAGGTACATGAAATTCTACCAAAGCCAAAATATATATGAAATTGGCTTCTGCCTTTAAAGGGACCATAATGGTATGAGTTTGGAGTCTCATCATAGAAGTTATTGCTAGATTCTTTCTATCTTGAACAAAGAATTGGTCAAAACAAGCACAAATGGTGGCCAAGTTTCACATTTATCAAAGGTAGGAAAAAGCAGTCTACAGAGTGAGTTTGTGCCAAGTAAAAGTACAAAAGTTAATAGAAAAAAAAAAACTAAAAATACACCCTACAGCATGACAATGGGCTATCTGAAGAGTGCTTAATGGCAACTGTCCTTTTTTTTACTCCCACTCCACTGGCCGTCACATCCACGTTATTTTGTCAAAAACCTGCTGGGGTTTTCCTCGGAAGTCCACAGTGCTTTGGGAACTATTCCACACATGTGTCCTGGAATCACCTTGTGCCCAGCCAGTCTTAGCCAGTCCTACCTTCCTGCTAACTAACACATTGCTAAATATCTTCAGTTAAATAAATGTCAGAGATGAAAACCAAATCTCAGCGAATATTTACTCGCCCACTAACTTGGGTCTAAATTTCTGCCATTGGGGTTGTAGTCAGTCATTCGACCTGACTTAGTACTGTAGATGGTTGACACAGTGCCTTGCTTACATAAAGGCAAATGAATGATGAAGCTGAAAAATTACTAGTCTCTGTAGTTGTCCATAAATTTTTAAGAGTGCCTTTGAGTGATAAGTGAAATAGTGCCTCAGTTTAACTTTAGGAGCTTTCTCAAACACAATTTCAACCAAGATAAAGCAAACAACTCTAGTAGAATGTGTAAATGCACTTTCATCCTGGTCTTTCTTTCCTTATCACTTGTATATTTAATACCTTGACATAATCATAAGAATGACTGTTAATGTGAATAATAATAGTTTTATTATGTTGGGCTTTGAACAGAACATTCTAGTCTGAAAACTATGGTAGATGTTTATGTTTTTAAAAATGTATTATATTCAAGGGCATATTGTCATTAATTTGCCTCAGAATACTACCCCTCACTTGGGGACACACTTATCACATTGTTCTTGTCACCTGAAGTAGTTCTCAAAGTCCTTTCTCCTGAGTGTCTTTAGTTGTGTTGTTGTCTTTCTCCATGTCCTGAATTAATTCAAAATGTTTACCTTTCATGGTCATTTTGACTTTGGGTAGGAGCCAGAAGTCACATGGCACCAGATCTAGTGAATAAGGTGGATAAATGAATGAGAACACTCTGTAATGTTTTTACAAGTCTGCCTTTTTGTTGAATGGAACTCGGCAGCAGCTTTCATCATACTTTGTTTTTTATAGCACTTCATAAAACATTCACAAAACAGCATTTCCAGAACTGCTTCAGAAGGCACCAAGAATGATGGGGTAGCTGTGTGCAAAGGAAAGAGATTTAAAATTTTTTAAAGTTTAAAGAATCATCATCTGCTTTGAGCACCCTATATTTTGATCACCCTTTGTATTTCCATACGCACTATGTATTTATGCACTGGAAGTGTTCAACACAATGTTGGATATGTAAATACAAACATTAATGAAGGAGAATCATTTCTTGTGCTGTAATTTGTGTTCTCTTCTGAGGATATATTTATTATCTTGTTTGTGACTATATAAATGGCTACCGTTACTACCGAAACTTCAAAATAGAATTTTAAACTTTGAAAAAATGTATATACCCTAACCTACAGGCCTTGAATGAAGTTAACAGCTTCTGATATAGTATGAGCACCTCTGTGGGTTTGCTTTGGCAATCAGTTTCATTTTAGCATATTTTTTAACACTTCTTTAGTGCCTCCTGCTATACAAAGGCGTCCGTGTTCTCAAATGTGCTCATTTGCAAAGTTACAATTTGTTGTTTAAGAAAAAATATATATATTTGAGGCAAAAGATACACACAGCCTAAAGGATAAAACACAGCTTAAAGGAATCCAAGTAAAAACTTGAGTAGCACAAAGATGCTACTCAACTAAATATTTGTATGAGTGGTTTTGAGAAGTTTGTGTAATTCAAGTTCCAGAGGACAAAATACAGTAACTATTAATAGAACCAACATAATTATCTTTCATGATTCATGGATGTACAGAAGGAGAATAGGTAAAAATAACTAGAACACTAACCCAAGATACAAATGCTATTAAATATTGCCATTTTCACTACTGTTGGCAACTGTATACATCTATGTAATATTTCCATTACCAATCACAAATTAATAATTAATAAATATAAATTACAGAAACTATAGCAAATTCAAATTCTTAAGCTTATTAGTAAGCATATGATCTGGTACAAGTCATTTAATTTCTATTTTATTACAGAATTGGGGATTAGAAACCATACCTTATGCATAGAATTGAGTGGTACATGGAAAACAGCAAATCATAAGATTCTTTGTTATAAGAATTAAATGTAGCTAATTTAAGAATAGATAACATGAAAGGTATTAACCATTGTTACTCTCTGTTATCTTATTATGAAATTTTATTTTGTTTTCTCTTTAAAATAAAATTTTAAAAAAGAATAAAAATAATTCATTTAATGTTTTTAAGTAGCTACATGAACACAGAAAGACCAGAACAACAAGCTTAGATCCCCAAAGCTAGAATCAGAACTTTAGATCAGACTTTAGAATTGTGGTGACACCTATGGAGGGAGGAAAAGGGGATGAAAAAAGCAATTAAGTTGTATCGCATCCATGTACCAAGTACATACAAGGAATGTAAGCATTATGTACTACGCACATGTACTAATAAATTTTTAAAATTGTTTTAAACTGCTGGAGACTGCATTGCATTCCCAGAGAGCATAGGCACAGTGGTTTGCATTGACATCAGGTTGCTGCCGCTGCTGCCTCTGGAAATTGGCTATTCAGTCTGTCAGCCTAACTAAAATGGTTTGCAGGTTGCTTCTCTCTTCCTCAGAATCTGCTTCAAAGACCAGAGTGACTGTGCCCAACTAGTAGAGCCTAGGTCACAAATTTCCACTTAGTCACAGTAAAACTGGAAAAATGTTTCTGACTTCCATAGTAAGACACCTGTTTATTAAATACAAATTCCCTCAAACTTAAAAAGGCTAAAGAAAGGAAAAAACAAAAAAGAATGGAAAATATCCACTATTGTCCATCTACTCCCTTAGCCTCTCAACCTCCTTATGTATTCTTCCCCAGTACATAAACTTTCAAGCAACTATATTTATTACTATGTACAGCTCCAAGTCTGGAATCCCTGGGCTATGTTCATTTCTCTTTCACTTCATAATCCCTTCTTGAATAACATGTAATTTATGTGTTTAAAACTCTACAGTTTTAAACTCTACAGAATGATAGGAGATAAAGGGTAAAAAAGGAAAGTAAAAATACGTACATATATTTCTCACTTCGGTCCATTTTTCTTCAACTTAAAAAGCTATTTATGATATTTATTCATGATATTTATATATTTACAATACTTTCATAATTCCCCGTGTGTGTTTTTATCTTCATCCAGCAACACAGCTTATGGTAGTCTTAAAGAGATGACACAATATGTTGTTCGTAAGCCATCTGAGTGTGTGGCATCCTACCTAAATAAAACTCCCATAGTCTTCCATTAGCATTTGTTATGCTCACAGATTACTGCATGGTGTCTGTGAGTTACCTGCATATGCTCTTGTTTTCTTCTCTGCCTTCCCTGAATAATAGCAACTCTGTCTTCCTGAGGTCATCCAAATCAGTTGCCCCTCCTGAATAGTATACATGGTTTGCCTGTTAGTATATCAAGAGGAAGATCTCAATGCTAGGTTGGTTTTTCACAAGCAAAGAAACCACTGTAGAGCAGCAGCTGTGATGGGAGTCATTATCTAATTAGATGTATAATAACCTACTCTCAGTATTAAAGTCCGTCTGCCTTCTGGATAGGTCAAATAGGTGAACTGAGTAAGACGTGGGTAGACTAACCAAAGAGTTGCAACTTGCTGATGGTGAGCACTCATTTCTATAATCCTTCAAGAAATATGAAAGTGTTTTGCTTATCTATTAAGACAGAGGACAATTTTAGGAGCTTCTAGTTCTTATCTACAATGAAAGCCCTTGACCCACAGTTCAATAAACCAAGAATGTACCAACTCTGCATTCTGAATCCAAGAAAATAAAAATGAGGTAGGTTTATAGACTTTAGGGCCTACTTTGATATGAACTCATGTCAATACTTCACTAATCACTCGACTTCCACCAGCCTCTGGCTGGTTTCTGGGTTCTTGATTTCTTCTATATTGATGTATTTTTCAAGGCCTTGTTGAAGGTGCAACTCCCACACCCACCTAGCAAATAATTGAGCAGTTTGTATACAATAATAAATTCATTTCAGATTCTCACCTCCCAAAATTTTTGCATACTTTCTCTAGAGAACACTAAGAACATTCTGGCATCTCATCTTTGTTCAATGTATAAAATTTTAGGGTCCAGAATTCAGTCATACAATCAAGCAAATTGTTAGAGCTGCTGCTCGATTGGCATACTAGTTGTCATAATCACATCGAGAAAGTCAGTCTAACAGAACATAAAATTCTTTCCACTTTGTTCTAACACAGGACTCATTCCCAAATATAGTCTTGACATTTATGTGAATATAAAGTGGCAAAACTTTCCAATTGTTGATGTTTAGGGTGCTCCTCTCAGATCTCCTGACTCATGGGTGCAGGTTTGTACTTGAGTCCTGTTATAGCTGTACGAACTGGGAGAGGCAGGGAAGGATGCATTTTTCTATCAGACCTCAGGAAACTTTTTCACAAATTCACCAAGTAAGGGAAGGTTAACTTTCTCAGACAAAAGAAGAAGGATATCTCTACTGAAAAGACAGGCTCAGTGGAATTTGAAACACAGGAATGTCCAGAAGTCCCCATCTCATTATTCAGGGTCCCACTCTTTCCCAATTAATATGCTAAATTTAAAATGCAATACCTTGTAAAATTATAGATTAGATATGTGTTATAATTCAGTTATCTGTATAATTAAGAACCTATAGTACAGGGCTGGGGATATAGCTCAGTGTCACAGCACCTGCCTGGCAAGCGTGAGGTCAAGTTCAATTCCCAGTACCAAAAAAAAAAAAAAGAAAGTATGGTACAGAAGATAAATATTTATTTCAAGGCAATGATGAAATCTATCTCATTCTTCACTTAAGCCTCAACCTCTGAATATAAAGCTCTAGTTTCATCATTTTCTATGTAGCATACTGAGAAATAATCTGTTCACCCACAAATTTATGCTTTTTATTCCTGCAATAATTCTGTACTGCAGCAACTGCCTTGACCTAGTGTTCTTTCAACATTTGACTCCAGGTGATCATGGTGCATATTTATATATCTACTTAGCTACTTCTTGTCACAGATTCTGAGACCTCCACTTATCCCCAACAAAAGGGTCGTTGCTGTCTTTATATCTACTCAGATCAAAGAACCAATTCCAGGTTACCATGAAATTTTGTCAGTGAAGCAGAGCCAGTATTTGTATTGCTAAAATAAAAAATTTTAAATAAAAACTATGGCTATAGAAATGGGGAAAGTGCTAGGAAAATGAAGATCTGGAAGGAAGAATTTCCATAAAAGTAGCTAATCACTTCAGCCTGGAGTACTGGCATTAAAGGAGAAATAGTAAGGAAGTCTAAAGCCTCATGCATCAGGCCACCAAAAAAGCAAGTGCAAAGTAAGACCTTATGAAGAGATCTGTGAAGTTCACAACCACTGGAATGTTAGAACCCAGGGAGATGTCTGTGAAGGCCCCATAGCTGTGAATTTTGCAGAACCCATGAAAGCTGGAATGTGTGTGAAAACCAATGCAACTGATCAGCTGCAACGTATCATCGCCCATCAATATTCTAATAATGACAATATTTTTTACTTCCTCTCCTCATCCAGATCTCTTCTGCAGTGTTCTCATTAGTAAACTTTTAACTTAGAAAAGATTGATGACAATAGTGTCAAAATGACAGCAAATGAACCAACACAGCAAGGAAACTCTCCTGTCTCAAAAGTGGTTTTGAGTGGAAGGAAAATAAACTGAGAATTTACAGTATAGTGATAGCAAACCTCTTAGAGCTTTCTATCATACAAAGAGCCCACTGCGGCACACCTGCCATAGGTTCACCACCGCTGATTTATAGCATCAAGTCACGCCTCCCAGGGATCTTTGTTTGAATTTACACTATGCATGTTAGCTGAAAATCTAGTCAGATATGTGATTTAATGTGGTTTTGAGATGGAAATTCACGGACATGGACAAAATTTTCTTCATGACTCAAGCCATCATTCTTCATGACCCACTAGCATTGAGTAATAGACAAACAAGTAATACCAATGGAGATATGTTGGGCATCAGTATCCCTTCATCTTTCCAGTCTTGATGGCAGAGGCAACTACTGCATTTCTCCCTACAGAATGATACTGCTTTTGATTTCTTATTTTTGTATAGGGAAACTTGTCTTCCCACTTGGCTTTTAGTATTCTCTTTATAGATCAGCATGGCAGTTTGAGGATTTGGCTTCTTGCTGAAAAAAAAAAAAAAAGTACATCTCCAAAGTTTTCAGCTTTGTTTGATGCACAATATACTTAATGTCCAGTGATTTTTTATGTAGCCCCCCTAGGCCAAAAGAAATATTTAACAGTTCTTTTGATTAACTAGCTAAGCTTAATTTATTTATGTTCTAACAAATTAGTTGCTGTTTGGGGATAAAACCACTTTATTAAAAGAAAATACCTTTGTGTTCTATTCTTAAACAAAATAATTTGCTAATGGATTGTGTGTGTCTACTGGGCAATGCACAGCTTCTCATGCCTCAGAATTGGATTAGAAAATGTCACTCATTTCTTACTCTACACCATTTTTTACAGAGGACTGGCATTTTTTGATCTTTGATCACAAAGACTTACAAAAATAAAGTTTTGCAAAGCTATAACATCAAAAATATATAATAGAAACTAGTGATGCTCTGAACTGCCCTCACCTAGTAGTCTCATGGTGTTTAACCATTGTTAAGTATCACTGTGCCTGCCCCGTGTAAAAATATTGCTCCATGTTGCTGGGACTCAGGATACCTTAGCACACAGATTAGGCATTACAGCTACACTAGTTTATAGAAAAGCTAGTCTCAGAAGTGTAACTTTTATCTCATTCATTGATACCTTATAATTTACTTACCTGGAGAAATTTTCTCCTGTTGAAAAATGCGTTTCATGACTCAGACACTGTCCTAAACATGTTGTAAATATTAACTAATTTAGTCTTCATAACCCTAGGTAGAAATGGTATTATAATTCCATCATTGCAGGTGATAAAACCAAGGCACAGAGATGATCAGACACTGACCCAAGATCCTCATAGTTAATAAGTTGGCGCCTAACACTCAGTCTCAGTTAGAATTTTAACTGCAACACCTAGAAGCTTTAACCACCACATCATGCTGCTTCTTTAATAGGAAGTTTCCACTTCTATTCCCACAACTTAGATATTATCACTAAAAACTCTGCTACTGCTGTCCAGAAATTGCAAGGGCACAAATATCCCTTCTCATGCGACTCAGAATAAATTTTACGTGATACTTGCTTCTTTCACCATCACCCAAGTGTCAGAGCCTAAGTCAAATTGTGCAAATTCCTGCACTATAATAAAATACAAGGTGGGAATAATGGTTCCCATTATTCTCTATAATGGGAAGTAGCAGGCTCATGGGAGTTGAAATTTACCAAATATAAAAAGATGCTCAGAATATTAAATATCCTGAAAATAATAACAAATGTTTTCCATAGCACATAACACTATATCTTGCGTATGTGTGCTGTAGACATGAAACATTAGCAATGACAAACATAGACAATATTATCTTAAACAATTAACATGCTCATGTGTAATTTCTAGATCTTACAGTAGTAAGCCCACTTTCCTCATATTTACTTACATTGTCAATTGCACAAAACAAATATTCTGCCTGTAATCTTTCACTAACACACAGGAATATATGATATATTGTTTCTTTCATTAACATTAGCCATTCCTAAGCTGTCATAGACTGTTAAAGGAAAAAAAAATACACCAACCCACATGCTTTTGAAAAAGAAGAAAGATTCTCTCTCCTCCGCATAGTGATTTCCTCTCCTCCACACTTTTCAAAATGTTGGTCTAAATATAGGTTCAAATTATTTTGCAGGGTGTCACTTAATATATTCCAAGATACTGTCACGCATTCCCATTCTCCTTAAATCCATATTAATGGAAAATGTTCCCAAATGAGTTATTATATATAGAAGATAAATTTTCACACATCTTTGTAATCAGTGACAAATACTAAGGAAAAAAAATCACATTCCGTCAGAAATAACGGAAAAACTATATGTCTAGGTGTGTTTATATATAAATATATGTATACTAACCATACAGAATGACCAAAAATATTAAAATGGGAGAATCCACATTTATTGAAATACACTACTCAGTCATACTCAATTAGGCCAAAAGATCAACTCACTTGGCAGCCTGTCTTAACAGAAACAATACTAGTTTCCCATGACAAGATCAATTTGCCAGATCCACTTCAATTTTATACACCTTATGTTTAAAAATCATGTCGAATATATTTTATAGGAAAATACTTTCTCATGTGTTCAATTATCATTAATGAATTCAAAAGTCAAAAGTGGAGATATTTACAAAGTGACTTCAAAAGTGAATGAGAGCACCCATGACTTGAAAAACAATTCTAAGTTCCCTGAAAACGTCTCAACCACAGCTTTTGGTGGTCTGCTTGCCTCAAGAAGGACAAAGGCCTGGCTCAAACAATTTGGTGGATTATATAAAGAGGCAAGAGGTACGTTCACTTCTTGCAGATGTAGCTTGCTATGTAGCTACTTAATACTCAGTCACAGAGCTTATGAAGAAATAACCTCAACAGAATCAGTATGCCCTAATTCTTTTCACATCGTACTTCTCACCATTCTCCTTCATCTCCTGCTTTCACTCCTCTGGAACTCCATCTCTCGTGACTCCCTCAGTCTCTTCAGTTCCTGTCTACACACCACCACCCTAGATGAGGCGTTCACACTGTCCTTCTCTACTACCTGCGTCGATACTTTCCTGTATTTATACCAACTCCCTGAGTGGTTTATGCTCAGTTTTTCTAGAAAGTCAACTAATAAATGAGTGAAAGATAGGTTGTCAGTGGAGGTAATGTTCTGGTAAGTTACTCCTCGAGGAGAGTGGCATCTAAGAGGAGAATTCATGAGACACCATGTGGCCTTCTCTGGCCATCCTGGGCGAAGCCTCTTCGTCTGTTATCTCCGTCATAGCACTTGAATGCAACATTTTTCTGTCTCATATGAGATGGAGGAACACATCAGTCTCTGCTCTTAGATTATAAGATATGAGAAGACAGCCACCCTGATATTATATTTGTGAAACACTCAGTAGTGATTCCATTGAATTGTATCAACCCTATGTATAATGTCTGATGGAACAAACTAAGTCTGGAAGGAAGCAGATTTGTCAAAGCATTTGTTTTGGTTACTTTTCTCTCGTTGCTGAGACAAACACCTGACACCAAAGCAAAGCAAGGAAAGGTTTATTTAGCTTACAGTTTCTGGGGATTTCAGTCCATAATCAGCTGGCTCCAAGGCAGAGTGGCACGGCACTTCAAGGCAGAACAAAAGGCGGCAGCCATTCATGGCGGCTGCAAGCGGCAAGAGCAAACCGCGCCAAAGAGAAACACGTCCCCATTCCGACCTTACATTGTACGTCGGCTCCACCCCTGGGCGGGTGCAGGGCTCACACTGCCAATCCCAGCACTAGACAAGGAGTCAACCACAAATGCTAGATTCAGCCACTTCTGTGACTACATGAGGTTTGGGGGGCCATCTATATACAAACTGTAACAGTATTTAAGCTGTACTACATAGGATGAGTACCATATATATTAGCTTTGCACAAAATCCACTGTAGAATTAGGTAGTTGAACTCCCTCACCCCTTTATTTCCTCCACAACTTTTTATCTACAGATATAAAGTTTTTGTTTGTATCCAATGACCATGATATTCCATGTTGGGATAGGGGAAGCTGGTAAAGGAGAGAAAATATATAGGAGCAAGATGTAAGGCTTTGAAATGTCCTCTGAAAAGAGATTTCAGGGAAACAAGAAGGAAGACACGTAGTCTACTTTCCTACCACTAGGAAACTATTCAAAATGAGGTAATGTGGAAAAACAAATGCTATAAAAATTATCAAATCATTCTTCACCAGTCTTACACTGTTTGGCAAGACCATGTCCAAAAGGCTGTTGAGTCAAGGGTTTCCTGAGTGTGAAAAATGATGTGATAAGAAATTGCTCCCAAAATACTGGTGAGTCATTTAACTCAGGAAAAATGAATGCACAAGAGTCTAATAACATGACATATCATATCACATTAACATGCAGATGGGGCTGTTGAAATGATGTGGAATGCTTAGTAAATTTGAGAAAGTCCCATTATTAAGAGGCATTAGGCAAGTATTTTGATGGAAAATATTCATATTCTAAAATTAAAGCTCTCTAGCTGAATGAAAAAAATAAATGCCATACTTTGGTAGATGAGTGAACACAGAAGACTGAGATTGAGGAGTAAGAAGACAAAAAGAAACTGGGAGAAAGCTGGGGGTCTAGCTCAGTGGCCTTAGTGGCTGCCTGGGAAGCACGAGGTCATGAGTTCTATCCCCGGTGCTGAAAAAAAAAAAAAGAAGAAAATGGGAAAGAGGAAGAAAGATCCTAGATTATTTGGAAGCATTAAAAATATTATCGAGTAAGAATTTCTATGTTTTAGACACATCTGATATATTAATAATTATTTTGGACTGATTTAATTCTTGTTACAAAATATTTATTCCTAATCCACACCTGTGATATAAAGCAAATCTTTCTCTTTGAGAATACTGGAACAGCGTTCAGCTTTCCTGCTTGGCTACGAGGTACAAGAGACCCCGAAGCTACCACTCAGCTCACAGAAGTCCAGCATTTCATAAAACTTAGAAATAAGAGATGGAAGTGATGAGAAAATGTCAGGAAAGCTCTATGATAGAAAGGCAGGGAATACGACTTGATGTTCTAAATAACCAGTCTAGTCTAGGTATAGGAGAACCAATTAGCAGGGGATTTACTCACACATGCTTTCATTCATTCATCCATTAATCCATGAATCCACCTACTTATTCAATAATTATTTATCGAGAATTCTCTCCGTCCAGGTCTTGGAAATATGGTGCTGAATGAAAAAAGCTTAGTTACATAGCATACTTTTTTATGAAACAGTATGTTTTCACTTTTGTTCCAAGAGATAGTACAAAGAAACCATATATTTTGGTCTTAAATTTAGAGGACAGAAGGTAGCAGACATTTGATGAACCTCTCAGAGACATTAATTGGACCCAGTGTCACTAGAAATGTAACAAATTGAAGCTCTAGCAGGGTATACTGCCATCAATTATAATTTGGCTTCCCTCATAAATATTTCAGAAATTATCCTTGAATAGAAAATGCAAAAAGAAACAATTTTAGAGGATAGTATTTCTTAAGCTGACAGATACATAAAGATGATTCATTTTTTATTCAGTTTAAGCAGCTCATTCACATGAATGTTGATGTTAACAACCTTTTCCCTGTATCTAAGAATTTTATGTTTTAAATGTCTGGTTTCATAAAAAATGAAAACCTGAGAAACTCTTAAAAATGACAAATAAGCAAAGCCAAAATACACTTTACAAACATCTAGGTTGTTATGACACCCTACACACACTGGTTTTCAGCCACACTGCATCTCTGGCTGATTTTAAATCTCATGCCTTCCTTTTACTTTTAGTGAGACTTTATGGTCATATATTTCAATAGACTGTGTCTATACTCACAGAGCTTTCTGGAAGCTTAAAGTCTGAGGCCAGAACATGTTCACTGATGCTAAAATTCTAGCCACACAAACAAATGCCTTATCTCTGTAACTACCCTCATGTCCTAGTTTTAATTGGCTTCCAGTTATCTATGCAAACACACTTTTGTTAGACCTAATAATATTCCTGGTCTTTCCTACATGAACTACCCTATTCCAACTCTTCTTCTTTTCCCATGCTGTTTCCATTATCTAGAGTGTCCTATTCCCCTCTACCCACACATCCAATTTCACAACCCATTCCTCCTTTGAGGTCTAACTCTAATACTACCAAACCCAAACCCAAGGCCTTGGGCCTGACCAGGTTAGCAGTGATTATTCTGTCATTCATGAGCATCTC
>RJWT010020043.1:0-18136 GCA_004365215.1 Cuniculus paca | reverse complement strand
CAGGATATATTTATTGAGAGAAAGAAAGCTTCTGTCCAAGAGAGAGACAGAAGGGGTCCCAAGTGGGTTGCCCTCTGCTGAAATATTCTTATACCTCAAGGGGGACTAGATTTTGGGGTCCTAGATTGCAGGGCCCTCTTCCCTGTACCCACTCCTCCCTGCGCCACCCAATACCCATCTGCTCCTCCCCTCCTCCCAACATACACCCCAGTACCCCCACTTCCTCCCCTTCCTTCCCTTCCTTCTCACACACCCCTACCTCCTCCTCCCATGTGCCCCCCCACTTCCAGGCACCCACGCCCACCCCTTTTGTCACCTCTGGCCCTCCAGCCTCCTCACCTGGTGCAGGACCACATGATGGTGGTAAAAATAACTCCCTCTGACAGTGTGTGAACAGAGGGGCAGGAGCAGGAGGGGCTGCTGAGGGTGAGGAGGGGAAGGTGCGGGCTCCAGACTCTGTGCCCGCTCCTGCTGCCTGTCACACCCTTCAGGTCCCCTCAGTCACAGGGCTCTGTGGCTCCAGGGGCACAGCCAGCACCAGCAGCAGTAGTGGACCAGGCCGGCAGTGCTCA
The DNA here is from genome assembly GCA_004365215.1 of Cuniculus paca. Taxonomy (NCBI): domain Eukaryota; kingdom Metazoa; phylum Chordata; class Mammalia; order Rodentia; family Cuniculidae; genus Cuniculus; species Cuniculus paca. The sequence continues at coordinate 17,564 of RJWT010020043.1, read as the reverse complement.
GTGGGTGAGGAACCGAGCTTGGAGGACTCGGGATTCTGGGTCCCTCCTGCACCTGCCCGACCTTCCAGACTAGGGCCCCGGCCCTGCCCGCCTTGACCTCGGAATCTCATGCTCTGTCCTAGGACTCCCAGGTGACCCTGCGATGCCTCTGTGTACCATCTCGGTGGCCAGGTGTGGTGGCCCTGTCCCCAGTCTGCACGGGTTTCCCTGAGCCACAGGCTACATGTCGGAGCCCCCATGGCAGCCACGACGCCAGAGGGCTGGCGGCGGCCGCGGGTGAGCATGCAGGAGCATATGGCCATCGACGTGAGCCCGGGCCCTATCCGGCCCATCCACCTCATCTCTGACTACTTCCCGCACTTCTACCCCTTTGCTGAGCCTGTGCGTTGTACCCCTGACCTGCTCTCAGCCACGGCCTCAGCCAACCGCTCCACACCCCAGCTGCATCGCGACCCAGAGCCGGAGGCAGACTCGGATGACAGCAGTGAGTACGGGAGAGGCCAAGGGGTCATCCCTGGATGGGGCAAAGGCCTGCCTAGCACCTACCCGGAGGGGGTAGGCAGGTGCTGTCCCGTGGGAGCCGGGTCAGCCAGGGCAAGGACTGACTGAGCCTGCAACCTGCCCTTAGCTGCCCTGGGGACCCTTGAATTCACACTTCTCTTTGATGCGGACAACAGCGCCCTGCACTGCACGGCCCATAGGGCCAAGGTGAGGATCGGGGTGGGGGTCCCTGGGATGCAGGGCTGGGCCGTCAGTCTCACATGCACTGTCTGTTCCCAGGGCCTCAAGCCGCCAGCCTCAGGCTCTGTGGACACCTACGTCAAAGCCAATCTGCTTCCAGGGGCCAGCAAGGTGAGGGCAAGACCCAGGCCCTGTTGCTGCCCTTTGGGTCCTTGCTTTGCCCCCAACCCCAGAGCCTGGATCTCACTTGATGGGATCAACTGAGACAGGAGAGGGAGGAGGAGGGGTGGCTGATCCCCAACCCCGCCTGGCCCCCAGGCTAGCCAGCTTCGGACTCACACCGTTCGGGGCACAAGGGGACCTGTCTGGGAGGAGACCCTCACCTATCACGGCTTCACCCGCCAGGATGCTGCGCGCAAGACCCTTCGGTGAGGGTTGGGCAGGGCCCGGGGGCAGGGCTGGGGGATGGGGCTTGTATGGCCAAGTGTAACCGGGCAGCCATCAGGTTGTGTGTGTGCGAGGACCCGCGGCTGCGCCGACGCCGGCGGGCACCTCCCCTGGGGGAGCTCCGGGTGCCCCTGAGGAAGCTGGTGCCCAACCGAGCCAGGAGTTTTGACATCTGTCTGGAGAAGCGGAGGCTGGTGAGTGGGGCTGTGGGGCTGGAGCCCTGCAGTGGAGCCGAGGGGGAAGAGTAGGCAGGGGCACCTGGGCAGTGTACGCTGAGCTGACAGCCCTCTGCTTTTTCAGACCAAGAGGCCCAAGAGCCTGGACACAGCCCGAGGCATGTCCCTGTATGAGGAGGTGGGTAGGCCCGCTGGACTGGGCAGGGGTGGGGGTGGCAGACCTTGGCAGCCCAGGCTGAATGACATCTGGCAGGACACAGGGAGGCTGGGAAGGGGTCCAGACCCAAGTGGGCTTGAAGAATTTGGGGCCATTTTTTTCATGGCCTCTGAGACCTCCTAGATCCCAGAAATGGCCAGAGCCCTTACAGCTTCACAGGGGAACCATGAGTCCCTCAGCAGGGCAGCTTGCCAGCAGGGGTCCCTGGGACAAACCAGCAGAGACAAGGCAACCTTGGGGTAGAGGCTGAAAGGGGCATCTCCGACTGGCAGAGCTGAAGGGCTAGCGGGGAGAACAGGTGGGTCGGGCTGGCTGTCCCAGAACGGCTTGGAGGCACTGAAGGTGACTGCAGGGTTTCTTCCATGCTACCTGAGACCAAACACCTGGCCAGGAGCCCTGTGGCCCAGGAGGGGCAGGCCCTCCATCAGCCCCTCTGCGAACAAGGGCTCTGTGGCTCAGCCCCTCGTGAAACTGGAAGTTGTGCAGCCACCAATTAGCTAAACGGGCCTGTGAAGGCCCGGTGGGGTGGTGGGCATCACTGAACATCCTGCAACACAAACCACCCCGGACAGCGCGCACCACGCCCCGGTGCGTGCAGCCGCTCCTGGAGCGCTCCTGAGCGTGCCTGTGACGAGGCGGCTGGGCCCTGTGGCCGGCTGCACGCTAAGTATGGGAGAAGCGGCGCATGCCTTCCAGGCTTTTTGCGTTGGGGGCACAAACATCCCAGTGTAGCAAAGGACCTTCAGAATGTGGCTCGCAGGGCAGGGAAGGCAGAGCGAGCGAGTGTTGAAGGTGACGAGAACTGCTCATCCTTGGGCCCCGGGGTGGAGAACAGCCTCCCAGAGCTGCTTCCATGGCACCTGGGCTGGCCCTGAAGCTGTGGGTCTGGGTACTTGTTGGAGGCCACTTAGGATGGGCCCAGCATGCTTCTGGGACCCCTCCTTTCCCCTCCATGACAAAGACATGCTCAACTGACCAGTAAGTCCCTCCCTTTCTCAGGCCTTAGAGGGTACAGCCAACCCAGGCAAGCAGCTGTTTGGGAAAATTAAATCTTTGCCTGATTTCTCTGCAGCCAGCTTAAGTGCTCATATTTGGGGCCTGGACGCGGAAGGGGGTGTTGGGCTGGATGGGGCTGACAACAGCCTATACTTGCAGGAGGAAGTGGAGGCAGAGGTGGCTGGGGAGGAACGGGGGCGCATCCTGCTGTCCCTGTGCTACAGCTCGCAGCGGGGTGGCCTGCTGGTGGGCGTGCTGCGTTGTGCCCACCTGGCCCCCATGGATGCTAATGGCTACTCAGATCCTTTTGTCCGCCTGTGAGTGCAAAAGGGCGGACAGGCGGGCAGCAAGGGCAAAGTGGGGGATCCTCACTTCTCTGGGGCCATGCTTCATCCATTCATTTCCCCCACCAGTTTCCTGCATCCAAACTCGGGCAAGAAATCTAAATACAAGACCAGTGTTCGGAGGAAGACCTTGAACCCCGAGTTCAATGAGGTGAGCCAAGCCTGACCCTGGTCTGGGCCTGTTATGGAAGTTGTGAGAAACCAGCCTCCTCCGTTCTGCCTTCTCCGGCAGGAATTCTTCTATGCAGGCCCTCGTGAGGAGCTGGCCGAGAAGACACTACTAGTGTCTGTGTGGGACTATGACCTGGGGACCGCTGATGACTTTATTGGTAAGCCAAAACACAAGGTGCTTGGGGGAGCCCCCTGGACCTGCTGGCTCCTGACCCGTCTCTCCTGCAGGTGGGGTGCAGCTGAGCAGCCAGGCCAGTGGAGAGCGCCTGCACCACTGGCGAGAGTGCCTGGGCTGCAGTGACCGTAGGTTGGAGCTGTGGCACCCGCTGGACGGTGTGGCCCCCCAGCTCGGCGACTAGGCACAGGGCCCAGCTTGCACCGCCCCCTCATAGCAGCAAGGATGACCCTGGAGCTGGCACGAGCGCCTGGCTGCCCCAGCTGCTATGCCCACCTTTTACCTTTCCTGTCCCCAAGTTTCACCTTTACCCGCTCCAAATCATGAAGCCAAAATAAATACCTCCTGGCCAGCCTGAGCCTGTCCTTTCTTTGGCTGTGTGTCCTGTCTGCTCAGCTGCCACTTGACAGGGCAGACCTGCTTGTTGTCTCCACCCTGCAGAGACCTGTGCTGGGTCAGACCCAGCCTTCCCAGCCGCCCTGCCACCCTGATTCCTACACAAAAGGAGGGGGATATGATCACATCTGGTAACAGGCCTCCGTGAAGAGTGGAGGGGGGTAGCTGGGTGAAGGGCAAAGTCACCGACAAGTGCAACAAGAGGGTGAGGGGCACTTGCTTTAATGCCAGCATCCCCGACAGAGGCATGCGAGACAGCAGGTCAGGGCACTGGGCTCAGGAGGCAGCCTGCTGGGCCTGGTGCTGCTGGGCAAAGCGCTGCATCCGATCTTCGAGCTCTGGCCGAAAGTGGCGGATCAGACCCTGGGAGACGGGTAGAGGAAGGCACTGTGTGAAACAGAGTCCAGCAATCCACGCCCTGGGCTCCCAGCACGTTCGCCCAGTGCCACCTGCGCTAGGGGCACCTGTACCCTAGTGCCACCAGCAGGGCAGTGAGTACCTGCACAGGCCAGGCAGCCCCATCGCCCAGAGCACAAATGGTGTGGCCTTCTATCTGCTTGCTGATCTCCCACAGGGAGTCGATCTCAGCTGGTCGCGCGTCCCCCTTCACGAAACGGGCCATCACCTTGTTCATCCAGTCCACACCTGCAGCCACAGAAGCAAGAAGGGAGGCTTGGGCTCCCGTAGTCGAGATGGGGGACAGCACTCGAGGCAGCCACAAGAATGGGGGTGGAAACCACAGGAAGCCATGGTAAGCACACCCCGGCCTGTGTGAGATGCTCACCCTCACGGCAAGGGGTGCACTGGCCACAGCTCTCGTGCTTGTAGAACTCAATGAGGCGGGCGATGGCTTTCACAATGTCGGTCTGGGAGACAGGAGCAGTAAGCAGGTGCCCCAGGCCAGACACAAGCCTGGCCCTCGGCCCTCGGCCCTGGCAGCAGCCTGCCTGCCCAGGTATGAGTTCTGACCTCTTCTAGCCTCCCTGGGCCCCCGCACTGTCTGGACCTCAGGGCATTCTGCAGAGCACCTTGCTCTTCCTCTCCCAACCCCATGGGTACCTCAGGATACAGAAACTGGGACCCAAGAGTCCGTCAAAGAGTTTTCAGGGAGGGCTGGCAGGAGGAATGGGTGGGGCATGAGGCCAGTCCTTACCGAGCGGTCCATGACGATCACTGCGGCCGTGCCTAGCCCTGTCTGTGCCTGCACGAGTGCATCAAAGTCCATCAGCACCGTCTCACACACGGACTTGGGGATCAGTGGGGTGGATGAGCCACCAGGGATCACAGCAAGGAGGTTATCCCAGCCACCTGTGACACCCCCTGGGGCCCAAAGTCAGTCCACAAAAGGTTAGGACTGGAGCCATCATACCTGCCAGTCCTGAGCTAGGACCTCTGCCAGCCCCCAGGCCCAGCCCAGCTCCCGAGCCCCTCACCCTGGCTCCCGCCTTCCCATACCCTCCTCGCTGGCTGCTCCCTGGCCTCACCGGCATGCTTCTCAATCAGCTCCTTCAGGGGCACAGACATCTCTTCTTCCACCGTGCAAGGGTGGTTGACGTGGCCAGAGATGTTGAATAGTTTGGTGCCCGAGTTGCGTTCTCGGCCAAAGCTGGCAAACCAGGCACCCCCACGACGGCAGATGGTGGGGGACACGGCCACTGTCTCCACGTTGGCCACAGTAGTGGGGCAGCCAAACACTCCTTCAAGGAAATGAGAAGGGACCTGCGGCCACCAGGTAGTGGGGCGGGTTTCTTGGTGGTAGGGTCTGTCTCACTTTCGTTCCCGTGGCAAAGGACCTCTGTCCTCATCGTTCTTCCCCCAGCTGAACCCCAAGCTCCAGAAGAGCTGTATCGCGTGCTCACCGTCACACCCCTGGCTCTTGAATCAGGAGGCAGAGCACAAAGCCTGGGGGCCCTGGGTGTCTGATGTGGGTGTGAGGCACTATCAGTGGCACTGGCCAGGGCTGCGTGTCATCGCCTCTCCCATCTCAACTGACCTCAGCCCAGACAGCACTGGGAAAGACCATGAGACCACCCAGGGGGACCTGGCCAGGGTTCCACAGGACACAGGGACACAAGGCCCAGGTCAGCAGGGCTTACCCACGTCAGCAGGGAAGGGAGGCTTCAGGCGAGGTTTGCCCTGCTTGCCCTCGATGGACTCGATGAGTGCGGTCTCCTCTCCACAGATGTAGGCCCCAGCCCCGCGTACCACAAACACATCGAAATCGTAGCCCGAGCCACAGGCATTCTTGCCGATCAGACCGGCCTCATAGGCCTCTCGGATGGCCACCTGTGGGACAAGGGTGTGAGTTCCCCAGCCTGCCCCGGCCCCAGGAGTCAGCCTACAATTTTAGGGTCATGTGGCTCTTAAAGGGTTCCCAAGTTGAGGCTCTGGAGCATAAAGGAAGAACCCAGAGAAGGAGGTTTTGGGGGCCAAATCCTGTTCAGGATGTATGGAGGAGTGGTCACCACACTCCCAGCTAGACCCCTGACAGACCAGTGCAAGCATCTAAGAAGAGACGTGCTAGGAAGGGGCATGTGAGTGTACGCTGGATCTTCTGCCTGTCTATTCCTGCCCCACCCACCTGAAGATTGGAGGCCTCATTGTAGAACTCTCCACGGATGTAGATGTAGGCGGCACGGGCACCCATGGCCCGGCCCCCGACCAGGCAGCCTTCCACCAGCTTGTGAGGATCGTGGCGTATGATCTCCCGGTCCTTGCAGGTGCCTGGCTCCCCCTCATCTGCATTCACCACCAGATACTTGGGCCTGTGGGGGCCCACCGGGCGGGCAGACAGACCAGTTTCACCAGGACTGAGCCCTAAACCTCATGCCATCCATGCTCCACCTGGGGAAGCCTCAAAGATGTTTGCTCCAACAGCCAATCCTCTTTGCCCTCCCAACAGGTCCCCAGAAGCTCTGCTAGCTCACCACCGATGCCAGGGAACTCACTGCCTAGTCCATCTTCAACAAGTGCAAATATCTCTGTGCTTTCTCTCGAGAGCCAAATTCTGCTCTTAGAGCTTTCCTCAACCTCTACCACATCTCTGGGATCAAAAGGAGAATAAAGAAGCTGACTTTATTATTTTCTGTGCCGACCAAAGTACTGGTCAAAAGCTGAATGAACATTATTTCTTTAATTCCAGCATGGTATCATTATACCTGCATACAAAAAGGAAACTAAAGTCCAGGCATAACGGCACATGCCTGCAATCCTAATATTTAGGAGGCTGAGGCAGGAGGATGGCTGTGAATTCAAGGCTGGCCTGAGCTAACAGTGAGTTTAAGACCAGCCAAAACTAGTGAGACCCTGTCTCAAAAAACAAAAAAAGCTAAGGTTCAAAAAGGCCAGGAGAGTTCCCAAAGCTCAACAATTACTAGGAGGTAAAGCTGGGATTTGAACTAAGCCTCCCTGAACCAAAATCTTGTATCAGATTGATTCTGCTATATATCTGGACTTCCCTGAGGAGGTCCTAAGAGAACTACCCCACCCTCTCGTGGGCCAAGAACATTTTCCCACCCCATTGATGCTACACTTTCTAAGCAAATAGCTTCAGGGTTCAGGCAAGCCCTGGCCACCCCCAAAGTCTCCAATGCAATGACATTCCAGTCTCTCCCCACAAACCTGCCATCTGAGGGCTTGTTCATGAAGCTCCACTTGAGGCCAGTGGGGAAGCCAGCGCCCCCACGACCCCGCAAGCCTGATGTCTTGACCTCACCCAGGATCCAGTCAGGCCCCTTGAGGAGAATCTCCTTTGTTTTGTACCAGTCACCTCGACTCTGGGCGCCTTTCAGCCTGCATAGAATGGGGACGGTAATGACGGAGAGGCCCTCTGTGGGACCCAGCAGGGCCAAGGGCATAATCTCACCTCCAGTCATGGCGGCCATACAGATTGGTGAAGATGCGGTCCTCATCCTTTAGCGAGCCAAATGAGGTTTTCTTAGCTGCTGTCTGGGGAGACAGAGGATTAGGAAGCCCAGCAGAACTCGGAAGCCTTGACGGGTTGGGCTAGAAGCTACAGGTTCTTGAATCCTCCTGCTTACAAGGGGCTACGCAGGAGAAAGGGCAGATGCCTAAACCTTGAAACTCTTTGGGGCTGGATGTGGTAGCACACTCCTGTAATCCTAGCACTCCAAGCTGAGGCAGGAGGATGGACACCAGTTTGGAGGACAGGCTGGGCTACGTAGTGAGTTCAAGGTCAGCCTGAACTACATGGTGAGACCCTGTCTCAAAAAACAACAAAAACGAAACAAAACAACAACAATTTCCATGAAGCATCATAGTTACTACCACCACTTAAACACTTCTGTTTAGTGGGTACTGGGCTAAACAGGTTATCAGCAAAATCTCAATCCATCCTCATAACCCTGAGACAGGAATGATTTTCTATCATTTTAAAGAGGAGGAAACTGAGGCTCAGAGTAAAAGAAACTTATGGAAGTCACACAACCTAAGATGCAGATGGAATTTGAGCTCAGCACTGTCCCTGGCCAAAACCCACGCTTGAAACAGGCCAGCATACTGTCTCCCCAAGACCAGAGTGATGGCGTGTGCATTTATTTGCCTTCTGCACCAAAACTTGGGTTAGGCGGAGGCTTCATTTTATTAACTCTGCCAAAGAGACAAAATGTGTTTGCTGATGGAAAACAGAATGGAAAGAAGGCAGGCAGGCGGGAAGAAAGGAAAGAAGGAAGAAAATGAAAAAGGAAAAGAAATGAAAAGAAAAAGGGGGTTCACTGGGTTGAAAAACAAACGGGATGGAAGGCATCTACTTGGGATAAAATCGTGGAGACTGGATTTCCACATCCTCTAGCAAAAAAAACCCAGCCTAGCTGAGGGCTAAGAGGACCGGACTTCCAGACTCCCATCACTTTAAAAGTGCTTCTCGACCCACTATAGGGAGCAAAACACTGGTAGGGGACTCAGGAGGAGCGCATCTCTCTCCAAAGCTGTTTTATGCATGTGCAAAATTGGGCTAACGATCCCGTCACACACTACAAGCCTGTAGGGAAGTAATGAGAAACTAGAACGCTCCACAACCTGCAAAACTTCCCGCTAGGCCGAGAGGCTGTTAAAGTAAGCCAGGTACGGGGACAGTAAGCCTTCCGTCGGGACCGTTCCCCTTCTACGACCAGGCCAGAGCGGCAGCGTTGCTGGCGGGGATCGGGAGAAGGGAGGGCTCTGCAGAAGGCACTACAGACCCGAGGGACCGCGAGCGCAGAAACCTCGCGCTCACCGTGTCGCCGCTGAAACGCACAGATACCCGCGCGGGGAGCGACCCGCCGAGCAGCCGCCGTGCCACCAGCATCGCGCTACCCAAGCCGATCACCTCCGGCTGTCACCTTCACAGCGCGGAGCCCAGGGACCGGCGCGACAGAGCCATCAGGCGGCGCACAGGAAGTGCGTCATCACGCGCCTCGCAGCCGGCGGCCCGCCCAGGCTTTGCCTTGCCCCGCCCCGCCCCGCCCCGCCCCCGTCCCGCCCTGCTTTTGGCCCCGCCCATTAGGGCAGGGCAGAGGGGATAGGGCCGGAAGTGGCCTAGCTGGCTCTGGGGCTCCTGGGAGACGTAGTCCTGCCCTCCTGGGGTGGGCTGTCTCCGCGCGCGTTTACTACTGGGTCCGCCCGCTGGGCTTTCTCCTGTAGGATCGACCTTTCGAACCTCTAGGTTTTTTAAACTTGTCTTTTTACTGCATCCTGGTGTGTTCCACTTCTTTCAAGTTTTCTGTTTAGTGTACACCTCCTGTGTATGCACAAATGTATAGGAGGAAGAGCGGGGAAGCAGGCACTTGTCCCCTGGGTGCCCCACCAAGACAGCGTCCCGGGCATCCGTGTGCCCAGGGAAAGAGTGCACATTAGTCGCGCAGAGCGGGGGGACAACTTGAAGGCAGGCAGGCGTTCTTCGTGGAAGTTTTCCTGGGAGGGTTGCGTCTGGAGTTCTCCTTGGGGTGAAACATACAGACGATGAGGTAGGATAAAAGAAATAAAATAGGTAGAAAGGAGACAAGGAAAATTATAACTAAAATTTGTACCTTTAGAAAGACTACAACTTATGAGACCCCGTCGAAGTTACCCAAGGGGATCCATACAGGCATTCTCATGGTTAATTTAGGCCGCTTTCCTTCCAGACCCATCACACCCCAAATTCCTCAAGAATACTGTAATAAATTGGTTTAGTTTAAAAAGGTAAACCATAGTTTAAAACTAAACCATAAATTGGTTTAGTTTAAAAAGGTAAGAGCAGGTACTTGATAAAGCAAAGGTTCAGAGAACTCAACGTTTACAATTATCCATCTTAAAAAAAAAAAAAAAAAAACAAGGGCTGGAGATTTAGCTCAGTGGCTTAAGCGACTGCCTGACAAGTGTGAGGTCATGAGTTCCATCTCTGGTACAGGAAAAAAAAATGCCTCTTTCTTAAGTGGCCACACTTTTTTTTAAATTGATTACATTGATTGGTACATTTTAGGTATACACAATGATCACATTCATCATAGGGAATTTGTACCTGTGCATAATACAATTTGAATGGTCTTTTTTCCCCATGCCTCTACCCTCCTTTCAACCCCACTTCCCCGCCTTATTTACAAAAGCTTTGTTTCCATTTTTCCTTATTTTCTCATTTTTTTTTCTTTTCTCTTCCTTTCTTTCCTCCTCCTTCATCCCTTGTTCCCCTTCCCATTTGAACGTTTTCTTCCTGTTTCATAATATCTGTTGTACATTTTGGTCCTTATTTACACTTTCAGTCTCTCACACCAGAGAAACATTTCAGTATTTACACGTGTGTCTGGTTTATTTCACTTAAGAGTATGGTCTCAAGGTGCATCCATTTAGCTAGAAATGTCTCAAGCTTATCCTTCTTTATGGCAGCGTAGTAATTCATTGTGTAAAAAAACTACATCTTTAGCCATTCATCAGTTGATGGACATTTGAGCTGTTTCCAAGATTTAGCTATTACCAACTGTGCTGTTATAAACATGGGCATGCATATATCACTGTGGTATGATGCTTTTAATTCTTTCTGGAAGATACCAAGAAGAGGAATAGCTGGGTTGAATGGAACCTCTAGTCCTAGTTTTTTGAGGAATCTCCACACTGATTTACACAGTGATTGAACCAGTCTACTCTCCCACCAGCAGTGGAGAGGGTTCCTTTTTCCCCACAGCCCTACCAGTATGTTATTGGTTGATTTCTTGATAATAGCTATCTTGATAATAGTGAGAACCTCAGCTTGTTTTAATTTGCGTCTCTTGAATGATCAATGATGTTGAATGTTTTTCATGTATTTATTTGCAGTTTCTACTTCTCAATCTGAGAAGTGTGTATCCACCTCATATGCCCATTTTTGGATTGGGTTTTTAAATTTGGGGAGGTCTGATTTTTTTGAGTTCTTGATGTGTTCTCATTAGTAATCCACCTGAGGAACAGCTGGCAAACATTTTTTCAACACTGTGAGTTGTCTTTTCACTCTGTTGGTGGTTTCTCTTGTTGTGCAAAAGCTTTTCAATAAGATGAGATCCCAGTAGTTGATTCTTTGTGATAGTTCCTCTGTGATTGGGGTTTTGTTCATAAAGTCTTTGCTTACACCAATGTCTTCAAGAGTTCTACCTAGTCTATCTTCCAACAGATTTAGTATTTCTATTTTAACGTTTAGATCTTTGATCCATTTCAATTTTAGTTTAGTGCATCGTGAACAATATCTAGCTTTAATCTTTGGCATGTGGAAAGCCAGTTTTTACAGCACCATTTATTAAAGAGGCTAATTTTCTTCCAGTGAAGGTGTTGGGCACCTTTGTCAAAAATAATAGATGGCTAAGTACGTCTGGAGTTGTTTCTGTATCTTCTAATCTGTTCCACTGATCCTCAGGTTTGTTTTTTGTTTGTTTGTTTGTTTTTGTTTTTGTTTTGGTGCTAGTCCTATGCCGTTTTTATTACAATAGCTTTGTAGTATAATTTCAAGTCAGGGATTGTGATGCCCCCTGCCTTACCTTTGTTGTCCAGAATTGCCTTTGCTATTGTATATCTCTTCTGGTTCCAAATTAATTTTAGAATTGTCTTCTCTAAATCTGTGAGATATGCTGTTAGAATTTTGATCAGAATTGCATTAAATCTGTATAGCAATTTTGGAAGTATGGCTATTTTCACTATATTTGTTCTTCCTACCATGAACAGGAATATCTTTCCATTTTCTGATATCCTCTTCAATCTCCTTTTTCAGAGCACTATAGTTTTCAGTGTAGAGGTCTTTTACTTTATTGGATTGATTCGTAGGTATTTGTTTTTGTTTTTGTTTTTGTTTTGTTTTGTTTTTGATGCTACTGTTTCCCTGATTTCTCTCTCAGTGAGTTTGTTACTCATGTGCAGGAAGGCTATTGACTTTTTAGTGTTGACTTTCTATTGAGCTACGCTACTGATTTTGGTTATTAAATCTAGAAATTTTTTGGTGGAGATTTTGGGATCTTTTATGTAGAGTAGCATATCATCTGCAAATAATGATAATTTAACTTCTTCCTTTGCTATCCTTACTGTTTTTGTTTCTCTTGTCTAATTGTTCTGGCTAATCTTTCTAGAACTATATTGAATAAGAATGGTAACAGCGGACATCCTTGTCTTATATCTGATTTTAGAGTTAAGGCTTTCAGTTTTTGTCTTTTTAGTATGATGTTTGCTGTTGGTTTGTCATAGATGGCTTTTATCAGATTGAGATAAAGATCATCTATTCTAGTTTTCTGTAGGGTTTTTAATCATGAATGGGAGTTGGACTTTGTCAAATGCTTTCTCTGCATCTATTGAAATTATCACATGATTTTTGTCTGTTGCTCTGTTAATATGGTGTATTACATTTATTGATTTGTGTATGTCCAACTATCTCTGCATCCCTGGGATTAATCCTACTCCATCATGGTATAGAATCTTGGTGATTTGCTACATTCTGTTTGCCAGTATCTTTTTGAGGATTTTTGCATCTATGTTCATTAGGGAGACTGGCCTGTAGTTCTCTTTCTTGGTATTCTTATTAGAATACACGTTCTCTTCTTCTCTGATTTTGGTATCAGAGAAATGCTTGCTTCCAGGAATGAATTAGTATCTCTTCCTTTCAATTTCATCAGAGAGTTTGAGAAGTAGTAGTAAGAGTAGGTCTTCTCTAATTTTTTTAAATGACCAATCAGAGCCTAAGTTGTTTATTTAAACTATCTCTTGCCACAAGCAAAGGGATGGAAGATCAGTATGATGATCATCTTTTGATACAAGTAAGGAAGGTGAGCTTAAGGCCCCATACACTTTACACTTTTCTGGTCCAAGTGCAGAGTAATGGTCTAAATCAGAGTTTTGCTCCCCAATGCCTGGGTAATAATGGTCCAAGTTCTCTTCATTCATCTTCATAGCCAGTTGGAAGCAGATTCACATGAGGGTTATGGAATAGAGTATGGTTTCCATCTCCCCAAGGAAAGGGCTTGGTCCTGATGCAGAGGTAGGGGTAGGCAATGAACTCAGATCTTTTCTCCTGTCCATGAGCGTGACTTGCTCTTCAGAAATACATTCAGCATGCTTACTCCCACCCCAGGCATGCCACAGAAAAGGCAAGGGCCTTCCACATAGGAGCTGGGCCCTCTTCACTGTGGGCACCCCTTGACATAAGCCACCCTACCTGCAGGTGGGACCAGCCTAGCAGCCAAGAAACCCAGGACACAGCTATTGCTGCTACCACTATTTTGGACCTGGACCCTTCTCTAAATTTCTTCTGGGCTTTTCTTCATTGGTAGGTTTTTAATTACATCTTCAGTTTCACTGAATGATATTGGTTTATTTAGAATTTTTATATCTTCTTGATTCTGCTTTGGTAATTTATAAGTATCTAGGAATCTGTCCGTTTTTCTGCATTTTCCATCTTATTAGAATACAAGTTCTCAAAGTAGTTATAGATGATCTTCTGGATTTCTGCAGGATCTGTCGTGATTTCACTCTTTTTGTTTCTAACTGCATGGACTTGAGTCTTGTCTTTCCTTTTTTTTTTTTTATAGGGCTGGCTAAGGGTTTGTCAATTTCATTTAATCTTTCAAAGAACCAACTTTTCTCCAGAGGCTGATACAGGAGGATCACTGAGTTAGAGGCCAGCCTGGACTACATAATGATCTCAAGGCCGACCTGAACTACATAGCAAGACCCTGTCTCAAGAAAGAAAGAAAGAAAGAAAGAAAGAAAGAAAGAAAGAAAGAACCAACTTTTCTTTTCATTGATTCTTTGTATTGTTTTCTTAGTCTCCATTATACTGATTTTGCTCTGATGGTAATAATTTCCTCTCTTTTACGAGCTTTGGGCTTGACTTGTTCTTCGTTTTCTAGAAGTTCGAGGTTCAACATTAGGTTGTTTATTTGAGCTTGCTCTGTTTTCCTGATATATTCATTGCTATAAATTTCCCTTATACGACTGCTTTCATTGCATCCCATAAGTTCTTGTGTAGTAACATTATTGTTTAGTTTTAGAAACTTCTTCTTAAATTTCATCTGTGATCCACTGGTTGTTCGGAAGAGTGTTATTTAATTTCCATGTGTTTATGAAGTTCTTGTGGTTTCTTTTGCCATTGATTTCCAATTTCATTGCACAAGGTCTAATAATATGCATGGGATAATTTCAATTCCTTTGCATTTACTTAAGAACGTTCTGAGAACTAGTATGTGGTCTATTTTGGAAAACATCTCATGTGCAGCTGAGAAGAATACATATTCTGATGTAGTGGGGTGGAACACTGTAGACATCTACTAAGTCCATCTGTTGCAAAGTTTGATTCAGTTCTAATATTTCATTGTTGATTTTTTTGTCTAGTTGATCAGTCTATTTGTCACAATGGTGTACTGAGGTCCACCATTACAACTATATTCATGCTTATTTGATTTTTCATGTCTATTAATATTTGCTTTACATAGTTGGGTGCACTGGTATTTAGTGCATATATATTAAGGCCTGTGTCTTGGTTACTTTTCTCTCGTTGCTGAGACAAACACCTGACACCCAAAATTAGGGAAGAAAAGGTTTATTTAGCTTACAGTTTCTGGAGATTTCAGTCCATAATCAGCTGGCTCCAAGGCAGGGTGGCATGGTACAGAGACAATTCTTCAAGGCAGCAGCCAAAGCAAAAGAGAGAAAGCAAGCCTCCTCTCCTCCCTTGTATTGTACACAGACACCCCCCCGCCAGGGTGGGTGTAGCACTCACAAAATGTCCTTGCCCTCCTTTGCACAGGATGAGGATATTTACAAAGTAAGAACCCTGGCTCCCTGCTGAGTCTCTCAGTTAAACTTCTAAACTTCTCAAGTTGACACAATGTATTAACCATAAGAGCCTGCTACCTCTTCCTCTTGAATTCTTCCCTTTATAAGGTTGCAGTGACCTTCTTTGTCCTTCTTATCAGTCTTGGCTTGAAACCCACTTTGCAAATAGAATAGCTACCCTTGTTTTTTCTGGGTTTCTGTCACATGGAGTATTATTTTCCATCCTTTGACTTTCATTATATGAATTTCTGTTTGAATTAAATGTGTTTCTTAAATGCAGTATATTGTTGGATCTTGCTTCTTGATCCATTCTGCCAGTCTGTTTCTTTTGATTGGTGAATTGAGACCATTAACATTGATCATTATAAGTTATATGTATTGACTTGTCCTTGTTGTTTTTCTGTTGCTGCTCCCTTTTTTTCCCCTCTGTTTAATTGTTTGTCTTACCTGGTGGGTTCATTCTGTTGGGGTTCATAAGGTTGTAATCCTTGTTATCTGTTTCTAGAATATCCTTTGGAACATTTTTGGAGTGCTGGTTTGGTGTCATGACTATCCTCAGGTGTTCTTTGTCATGGAAGTGTCTTATTTCTTTATCAATTTTGAAAGGTAGTTTTGTGGGGATACATCAATCTGAGTTGGAGGTTGTTTTCTTTTAGGGCTTGAATTTCTGGAAATTTTTTCTATCTTTTTGAGACAGGCTTTCACTATGCAGTTTAAGCTGGTCTTGAAGTCACTTTGTGGCCTAGGATAGCCTTGAACTCACAACAATCCTCCTGCCTCAGCCTCCCAAGTGCTGGAATTACAGGCATGCACCACCATGCCTGGCTCGAATTTCTGGAATCCTATTATATGCCTTGCTGTAGGTTTTTTTTTTTCATGGCTAATTGGAGTTTTATATGTCTCACTTATCTGCATGTCAAATTCTTTTTCCCTTTTAGGAAAGTTTTCTGTCATGATGTCTGTGAACAGTTTTTGTTTTTGTTTTTGTTTTTTGTCATTTGCAATCTCTTGCTTTTTTTCATGGACTCCAATCAATCTTATGTTATTCTTCTTTGCATCATCTAGCACTTGTTGGATTGAGTTCTCATGATCCCTGCTATTTTTAAGAAATCTTTCTTTTCATGATTGCTAACCACAATCCTGTCTTCTGTATCTGAGATTCTGTACTCACATTGGCTCATTCTGTTGTGTATACTTTCTTTTTTTTTCTTTTCCTTTTTTTTTTTTCTGTACTGGGGATTGAACTTACTACCTTGTGCTTGCCAGATAGGCACTCTTATGGTTAATACATTGTGACAACTTGAGAAGTTTGGAAGTTTAACTGAGAGACTCGGCAGGGAACCAGAGTTCTTACTTTGTAAATATCCTCATCCTGTGCAAAGGAGGGCAAGGACATTTCCTGAGTGCTACACCTGTCCTGGAGGTGGGGGGGAGGATGTGGCTTGTGTATAATTTGAGGATAGAGAAGAGGCTTGCCTTCTCTCTTTTGCTCTGGCTGCTGTCTTGGAGTGCTGCCCCAGTGCCACACCACACTACCTTGGAGCCAGCTAATTATGGACTGAAATCTCCAGAAACTGTGAGCTAAATAAACCTGTTCTTCCCTAATTTTGGGTGTCAGGTGTTTGTCTCAGCATTGAAGAAAAGTAACCAAAACAGGCACTTATGCCACTGAGCTATATCCCTGGCCCTGCTGTGTATACTTGCAGTGGAATTTTTAATCTCTGGGATATCTGTTTGAAACTGTTTTATGGATTCCATTTCTTTCCTATGTTGGGAATTCATAGTTTCCATCATTTCCCTAATATCTTCTATTTTTTAAAAAATCTGTGTCTACTCTAGAGTCACTAAGCATGTCTTTCATTATGGTCACCATCTCTGTAGTTATCTGAGACATTATTTCTGATTGATTTTTTCTAGAGCCTCTTTCACCTGCTTAGTTACTTCTGCTGTTAATGCTTCAGAAAGTCCAGGTGGGTGGCTTTCAGATTGTCCCACCTCATTGCCCTCTGGGTTTGCCTTTGGTGAACTGGATGTCTAGGGTTGCATGTTGTTTAAATATCTTCTCGTTTTTTTCTTTTTAGTTTAATTCCTGGATTGATGCTTATAAATTGCCTATGGTGAGTAACTATTTCTAGTATTTAGAACCCTTAGAAAATGACTACTTCTCAGAGGTATCTTCCAGGTGTAGTTGGGTTTTGAGTGTGTTGCAAGATCCCACCTCTTCAATTATTAGGGATGAGAAGTTGCTGCCTACTTGGCCCCCAGCCCCTGGTTCTTTGGCACTGGCCTATAGTATATTTTATGACCTTTAGGCAATCTCAGTCTTGGTACACTAGGAAAAGCAACTGGTTAGAACAACTATGTCACCCTAGCTAAAGTAGTACAATCAGTGATAACAACAGCAACAAACACAGCCTAGAAAATGATAAACTGACATGCTGGGGCCACCATGGGGCCAGGACATCCAGAGCCAAGCTTCTGCCCGTGAGTCACGTCAGCGTGGACTGTAGGGAGGGCGAACTAGCCCCGCCCCACCGGAAACAGCGCCATGCTGGGGCCGGACCAGGACATCCAGAGCCTAGCCTCTACCCCTATTTCAATGATAGTAAGATATATATGTTAGCCGTTTTGTATTTAAACAAATAAAAAAATAAGAAAATGATAATAGTTATCTAAATAGTTAGATAACTATTAATTTGCCA
>RJWT010020042.1:0-18136 GCA_004365215.1 Cuniculus paca | reverse complement strand
TTTTTTTAAAAGAGAGATACTTTAAAGATATAAATCTGTTCATGTTACATCACTGTTGCCTTTTATGGCCATACCTGATCTGATTCAGCCCCAGGATCTGACTCTACCTATGTCCAATTTCTTCTCATTCCCTCATCTTCAGTTTCTATGACTCTTTCTATTTCTAGAAGAAGCAGCCAAGCTTATTGACACCTCACAAATAGACACATCTCAGAATTGTCAATGGATAGGTGTCTTTATTTTTTTTTATTTTAAAGAGAAGAAAAAACAGAGAAATCAAGGAGCAAACAAACCAAAACAACAACAACAACAACAAAACTAAAGCAAAATGACAACAACAACAAAAAAATTGTTATCCTCCAAATAGATGCTCAGACTACCAGCTTTAGCCTGAAAAATCAATCAATAAGTTATTATCATTTTTTTTTTACTTCAGTTGTTATCATCTGAATCAGACCATTGCTTATGGGGCATCCCACTGCTCTTCTTGTCTCCCAGCCTGTGCACCAGCTGGCTCACAGGAAGGTGTGGTTTGGCTTCTTGATTCTCTTCCCGTTCCCCATGGTGGCTGCCCCTGGTTCACCTAGATAGATGTTTTTAGTTTCCACAGTATTTGTCAGTAAAATATGTATAATATCAACAGGATGAAATAAGTATTTTTTCTAAAATCAATATTTTTATGTTTATTTTGAAATAATCTTAAACTTACAGAGAAGCTGCAAATATAGCACAAACCGTGTTTTTTTTTTCCTGAATTATTTGCTTTCTCACCCCTAAACACTGTATTATGCAATGCCTAGAAATAAGGACATTTCCTACAACCACCAAAGATGAGAAATTAACATTTTATTTTATTTTATTTTATTTTATTTTATTTTATTGAGACAGTGTTTCACTCTATAGTCCAGACTGACCTCAAACTCATGATCCTCCTGCTTCAACCTCGTGAATGTTGGGATTACAGGTGTGCAACACACGTTCAGCTATCCTGTCTTTCCATCGTTTGTTTTCTTTTATTTTCTTGTTTTTTGTTTTTCGAGTACTGACAAGTCTTTTAAATGAAAGACTTAGCATGCATGTTACAAGATGATTAGAAAATAGGAAAGGAAGTACATACTAAGGTACAGCAAAATCAATCATTAAATAGACATCCCAGTGATGGGGTCATCAAAGCTGAAGGGGGCTTAATCTTTGATACATTACTGCCTTTAATCTTCAGACTCCATTCAGATTTTGCCAGCTGTCCCAAAAATGTCTGTTATAAAAGGATCCTGATAGAATCACATGTTTCATTTCCTCGTCGAATGTTTTAAACCTGATTTATCTTGCAACAGGTCCTCAATCTTACTTCCACTTTCATGACCTTGATTTGTTTTAATAGAAAGGGCTTTTTATTTTGTAGAATATCTTCAATTTGGATTTGTCTGTTTCCTCAGGATTAGATTTCAGGTATGCATCTTTTTAAACACCACTAAAGTGGTGCTGAATAATGGTTACTCACTTCAAGTGGCACGCGATTTTGATTTGTCCCATTACTGATATCGATTTGGTTACTATATTAAGGTATTGTCGATCAGCCTTCTCTGCAGCTCAGCTACTCTTTTGTCTTTGTAATTAACAAATGGTTTATAGAGAAGTACTTTGAAATTGTGTAAATTATCCTGATCCTCATCAAACATCCCATTTATTCATTTACATCATTATGGACTCATGGATCCTTATTTTATTTTATTGGCTATTATAATTACTTATTTTGATGTTTACATTTGTTAAGATTTTGCCAGTGGGAACGCCCTCAAGAAAGCTTCTTAGGTACGTCTTTCTAATTCTGTGACCACTTCCTTACATTTTGGCATGATGAGCTGTTCCAGACTTCTTGTAATTTCCCTGTGCTAATCCTGGAATCAGCCACTTCTTGGACTATCCCTGGTTTTTTAGCAGCCAAGCTATGGACTCTCTCAGTGGACAGAGCTAGAGAATACATGTAAGTACACACATGTGTGTGCATGCATGTACACATACTTCCATATTTATGTTTCACAATTAATACAGTACTGCCAATTCCTGTCCAAAACTATACAGGTCATTCTAGTTTTCTCAATTTTCATGTTTGTGATTTCTCCGCTGTTGAGAAACCTAGCTCCTATTATCCTTAGCACTTTACTTATTTGATCAGTTTCCCATCCTTGCCTCTTCCCCCAAACACCCATTTCACCCCGTTAGGACACTGACTCTGTATCCCAGACTGCCTCCTCACCTTCTTGAGCTTTGTTTGACATTTTTCCCTGAACCTTTTCCTCACAAAGATGCCCACGCAACCCTACTCAGGCTGAAACACTCAGCTGTAGGTTATTCACATCTGTGATATCTTGCTTACTCCATCTGGGGTCTGAACTCTCACACCAGTCCTGTCTTCCACGTGGATGCCCTCCTCAGCCTCTCAGACTCTGCAACCTCCATGTAGGTGCCGATCGCGCTCTGCCACACCTAAGATGCCGTATCTAAGGTTTTAAGACTGAGCTGGTAATGAAGGATTGGGAAGAAGAAGAACTAAGGTCAGTATTTTACTTAGAAAGTGCTTTCTATTTAGTGATGATCTGGCAATGTTCTGAGGAGGGCATAACGTTTATATTCCCTTTCCCTTAAAAAAAAAAAGCATATCGTTATCACCGTTATTTGGTCTGAAATATAGCAGTCAGTGGAAAAAGGACTTCTGAAAGAACAGTCAATCTAAATTTAAGCAGGAAGAAAACAACTAAATTTTTTTCAATTTTTTATTAGTGTATGTTTGCAGTACATAATAATTACATTCCTCATGGAGAGTTGGTGCATGTACAAAACACATCTCAATTCTTTTTTCATCCCTTTTCCACTCTCTCCTTCCCTCCATCTCTTGGTTCCCTTCCAATTTGCAAAAGATCTATCTCCTTATTTCCTATTATCTTTCTTTCATTTCACTTTTTATTTGCATTTTGGGCTTCTCATATAAGACAAATTATGTGATAGTTAAGCTTGTGTGTCTGATTTATTCACTTAGTATTATGATTTCAAGGTACATCCGTTTTCCTACAAATGATTCATGTTTACCCTTTTATATGACAGAGTAGTACTCCATTGTATATAAATACCACATTTTCTTTTTTTTTATTTTAAAGAGAGTAGAACAAAACAAAACAAAACAAAACAGAATAGAGTCAAACACAATAGCAGTTCAGAACAGAACACTGCAAGCAATACAGGTCTTCAAAACTTAACAACAGGAGATTAACAATGGCTACCCCAGTGTCTCTTCCCTTCTTCTAAATGGTTGTTCATACATTTACAGACAATAAACTCAAACAAAACAAAATAATATAAAACCAGATAAAACAAAAGAGTGAAAGCATTATAGGCCTTCAAAGCAGACAAGAAACCAACAATGGCTACCTTAACGTCCCCTGTTTTCTTCGAAAGAGCTGTTCCTATCGTCTCACATATTGCAATCAAATAGTAGAAAACAGACTTAAACCAATCACATCAAAGAATAAAAGCACCATTGGGCCTCAGAACCTTTCCCCCATATTTTTCGGGAATTTTGTATCTTATTGAGTCTTTCAGTTTCTTACACTAGGGAGATGATGCAGTGTTTACACATGTGAGTTTGGTTTATTTCACTTATGAGTATGGTCTCAAGTTGCATCCATTTACCTATAAAAGCCTCAATGTGATCATTCTTTATAGCTGAATAGTACTCCATTATATAAAAGTACCACATCGTTTTTAATCCATTCTTCAACTGATGGGCATTTGGGTTGTTTCCAAGATTTGGCTATTACAAATTGTGCTGCTATAAACATGGGTGCACATATATCACTGTGTAAATACCACACTTTCTTTACTCATTCATCTGTTGATGGATCTATAGGCCACTTCCAAGATTTAACCATTATAAATTGTGCTGCTGTAAATATGGACATGCATATATCACTGTAATATGCTGTCTAACTCTTGCAAAAACATACTTAGAAGGTAAACAGCTGAGTTGAATGAAATTTCTAGTGTTAGTTTTTTGAGGAATCTCCATTCTGATTTCCACAATGGTTGTACTAGTCTACCTTCTCACCAATAATGTAGATGGGTTGCTTTTACCCCACAGCATTTGTTATTATTTGGTTTCTTGATGATAGCCATTCTTTTTGGAGTAAAATGGAATCTCAGTGTTTTAATTTGCATTTCTCTGATGACCAGAGATGTTGAACATTTTTCACATACTTATTGACCATCTGTTCTTATCTGAGAAGTGTCTATTCATTTAAGTTGCCCATTTTTTGATTGGGTCCTTCATTCTAGGGAGCCTAATTTTTTTAGATCTTTATATGTTCTAGATATTAGTCTCTTGTCTGAGGAATAGCTGGCAAAGTTTTTTTTTTTCCATTCTGTAGGCTGTGTCTTTACTTTGTTCGTTGTTTCACTTGCTGTGCAGATTTTTAATTGCATGTGATCTCATTTTCTGACTCTTGATGTCATTTCTTGTGTAGTCAAAGCTCTGTTCAAAAAGTCCTTGCCTATGCCTGTGTCTATATATTTGCAGTACATAATGTTTATATTACTTGTGTGAAGTTGATACATGTACATAACACATCATTATCTTTTTTTTAATCCCCTTTCCATCTCCACCCTTTAACTTTTTTTTTTTTTTTTTTTTTGCTGCACTGGGGATCAAACTCACAACCTTGTGCTTGCCAGGCAGGTGCTCAGGTCACTGAGCTAAATCCCCAGCCCTCCTTTAACCTTCTTCCATCTCTTTATCCCCTTCCCATTACAGAAAGATCTCCCTACTTCCTTTATTTTGCTCTTTATTTATAATTTGTGTTTCTCATATAAGAGAAGCCATTTATTAAAGAAGCTATCTGTCCCCCAGTGTATAATGTTGTGGCCCTTTTGTCAAAGATCATATAACTTAATGAAAAAACTAAATTTTTAAAAAGACTCCTTAACATTTCCTTCATTCAAATGTTTTTGTATTATAGATATAGTGCCTGAACTAGGATTGTGTGCTAATGATTAACAATGTGTTCATGAACCTTACATTTTGAAGAGGGTGATTTTTGATGTCCTGAGACTTTTGGATCAAAATTCATCTTGTCCTTAGAAATAGCACAATAAGATTACTGTTATTCAGTTACCCCACAAGATTTTGCAAGACAACATCTACATTGAGTTGATTGTCTCTTCAAACATTAGAACTAAAACCTCTGCAAGATGGCCCTTGATAACATTTTCACAGAGAAAAACACTAGTGAGTAGTCAGGACATTGCCATCAGAGACTAAACTGGAGACTACGGCTTTCCCAGGACAAAACTGTCATAGCCTAGTTTGCCCCTAAATCCTTCCAATATATAAATTAATCCTTCAAGAAGTAACTTTTTCATTTCTACTCTTACTCCAAATTTTCCTTGTCTGAGTTGCACATGTAGCCTTTCTTTTAAATCAAGGTGTGGTGTGGACTTTTCTTTAATTCTAAGCCAAAACAACCCAAACTCCCACTGCATTCTTTGGAAACCCAAAACGCTGTGGAAACGCTCTTTTGGCTATATCTCACTCTTTAGGGAGTTAGCACTCCCCATCTGCATCCCTGTGGAGACCATGACTCCATGTAACTTTTCCAACCAGGTGTGTCAAATTAGCTGTAGAGTCCACTTATGAGGAAGTTAACAAGGCTCCTCTGTGGGTGCTTGAGCACATTTTACAAAACTGCTGATGATCTCATGAGCCAAAGAAACCAGGTCTCACATTGTGGACTAAGCCTAAATATTATAACTTTATATTTATGTAGTGTCTTTTTTCCAAGGAACTCCAACCTCTTTACAGACATTATGTCATTAATCCTCAAAGCATCCCTGTTTGGGACATGGCAAATATGATACCCCTCCTTTTTTTTTTGAAACTGTGATGGAAACTTGCAAGTCATTGATGGAACCCAGCCCTCTGGTTCTTAGTCTATACACTATACCATGAAAAGAGCCAGATGGATGCTTTTTAAGCTTATTCAGTGCTTCGTGGGTGGCATTTGAGATGTCTCAGTGTATACGCTTTTAAGTGTTTAGTGTCTTTAGCTTCCATTCTCCTTTCATAGTTTTCCTCATTGTAAGGTTAGCCTGTTCAAATATATGTCATTTACTTTCCACTGTTACATTCATAGGAACACTTGAAGTTTGTAGCTGAGATTTGAAGTGAAACACTTTGTTATTGGATATATAATTGCACTTACCACTCAGCAATCCCTTAATCAAAATAAGTCAGTTTTTTTTTAAAGTCACCATGTGAGCTCAGTGCATGTTTCATTTTATAGCAATCCTATATTCACCAAAATCAGGTAATGTTTAACCAGATACAACCAGTTTGTATTGAATGGTTATTATATATCAATCTTTGCACCAAATATTTTCAAGCACATGATCTTATTTAACATATGTAATATTCCCTGAGAATCCATTAGATTTAAATCTTATTTGTGTGTAAACGTTCCCCTAGACTAGGACAAGAAAAAATAGGACTAATAGAAATAGGGCATTAGCTGCTATATCTGCCCACTTCCACCCCCTAAAAGCTTTTCCTCAATTAGTTCTCATTCCCTTAGTGGGAAATCCCCAGGGTAAATATTTTCACAAAGGGGAAAAATGTGAGCAAAAGAATTAGCTCAAAACCCATAAAGAAAAAGAAACTCAAGAGACCGATTCCTTTGCAATTAATGCAAAGTGCAGAGAAGAGAAGAAAATAAAGCCATATCTAAGGATAACAAATATTTCTGGTTTTCACTTGGTTCAAGGCTTTCTAATCCACTTTAAGGATTACTAGAAGCAGGAATTATGGACAATAGTGGTACAACTTTAAATACAAAAATGGGGTTCACATCTCATTTTATAATTTTTTATATGACCTACAGTCATGTTTTCTGCATCTGTAGATATCTGTACTTTGCTGAATTACATAATGGTAGTGAAATGAGAGATTGTAGAAAATTAGAAAAGTTCTTCTAAAACCAAGCAGAAACTTTCAACTTGTAATCATTAAATTCTCAAAGCCTCAGAGTAAAAATGTGCCATATGTCCTGAAATAATACTGTTCTACTCTGCTATCTGACCCAGGTAGATTTGAAATGGCCCTACCTTTCTAAATAAATAGTGTTTAATTTGAAACTGAGCAGCCCCTACCACATCATGGAAAATCTTTATAGGTTGGAAAATATGTATAGTATGTCATACTTTAGGTATATAATCTAGCTATCTTCTGCAGCATAGCTACACCACAGTATATTTTCAACAGCACTCAGTTTTTAAGAAAATATATTCTTAACATTTGAAACATTTGTTTCTTCTTGTCATAGGAAATATTAGCCAAAAAGAATGCACTGCATTCCAAGTAAAAATTTAGTGATGAGAAAATTTAGAAAATGTTAGTTAAAAAAACTGGTGGTTGCCCTAGCAAGACTGCCATACATAGCTATGCTGATTGTGCACTGTACAATTCCAGGGATATCAAAACATAAACAAAAATGTAACTGGTGGCCTCGGGAGCTGAAAGCTGAACAATGTCTGGTAACCCTGATTTTAACATACTGTCATAGTAAAGCTTTCGAAATGCTTACATTTTTCCACTGACTTGCAATCGAAAACCAGTTAGTTGTGGACTATAGTATTGCTTTTATTATTATTCCTGTTTTTGTGTTTATGTAAGATTGTCAGTTTTTTCCTCTCCAAATTGGTTCCAAAAGACTTCTTTACTGACAGCTTCGGCACTCTGGGCTGGCATTCTCTCAGCTCTGTGTTTTCATGAGTCAGGGAAAATGTGTGCACTAGAAGAAGCTCGTCAGACACGTTCAACCAGCCCTGGGCTAGTTTATGAAGTCCCTCCCTCCATTCTTATTCTCTCTCTACATTCCTACAACATACTGCCTGTACCTCTATTTAGCCTTTACTTTATCTTATCTGTTATAGGTTGATTAGCATTTGTAAGTCCTAACTACCTTGAAATGTCTACTGCCAATCTTTGTCATCTTGCTGCCACTGTGTCCTCCAACCCATCACTACCACAACACTTAGCATGGGTGTTTGTTTGTTTTGAGACAGGATCTCACAATGTAGTACAGGCTGGCCTTGAACTCTTGGTGATTATCCAGCCTCAGCCTCTGGAGTGCTGTGACTACAGACATGTGCCACCACATCTGGTGTTTACGTGGGACTTTAAATCTTCTGTTTTCCTCACCCTCCTCCTTTACCCTGCCATTTTTTAATTTCTTTAACCAGAAGAAGACACAGAGTTGCTTGATGGGGAAAAACCTGGAAGCAATGGGAAAGAACCTCACCTCCATATAAGACCAAGAGTAACCCTGCAAACACAACTTCTCTCTCCCTCATTTACTTATGTTGGGAGAAGGGTTGGTTCAACAAAATAATTTGAAGGGAGTGCTACTATGAATTTTATAGTGTTTAAGTTCCTAGTAGTATAGTTCATTTAAAAATGAAAAGCGAATAGACGATCTCTGTAAGAATCATGTAAAGATGTTCAAGAAACTGACAACAGTAGTCACTTTCTAGAAGGAACTGGGTGGCTCTGGGGTGGAAAGGAAAGTCTATCTACTTTTATATTACCTTTTGAATTATGTACTATATGAATGCACATGTTTTTGAAATAGATAAATAAAAATGAAAACAGGCAATTAAATAACTAGAACTAAATTGATATGGAAGATTCTGTTATTTATAGGGAAGGGTTCAAATAAAATTTTACTTATTAAAAAATAAAAGTAGGTCAGGAAGAAAGGTATGATTCCTTTCATTTTGTGTTAACAACCCTAAAAATTTATTGTTTCATCATTTGCTGGAAAAAATATGAAAGTTAAATTTAGGTATTTGCCTCTCATAAAAAATTTATTCTCAGGGCCAGGGATTTACCTGAGCAGCATAAGCACCTGCTTGGCCAGCACGAGATCGTGAGTCCAATCCCGGTACCAAAAAAGAGAAAAAAAGAAATATGGGGCCTGGGATTTAGCTCAGTGGCCCAAGCGTTTGCCTGGTAAATGTGAGGTCATGAGTTCAATCCCTGGTACCAAAAAAAAAAGAAAAAGAGAAAAAATTTATTCTCACTCTAAACACCCAACTACTCCAGAGCTTTTCCTTTTCTCCTCAAGAGTATTTAGGATCAACTTAAAGTGAAAATCTGACTTCCTAGCGAGCATGCCTTGCAACTCTGCCTCCACCTTGTATGGACATATTTTTCAAGAGATGTCTAATCTCCTAAGTATCATTTACTTTGCTTTTCCTTCCTGTCAGCAAAAGTAGGCAGTTATATGGCCCAAGGTTTGGATATCATACCAACAGTGATCTTCTATCTCAGACAACACTCATACCAAAGTGATCTTTGGTGTTGCATGGGAGCTAGCTCTACAATCATTTCTGTACTCACAGTTATAGTCTGTTGCTTTCAACACCTACTAAAGTACTTTGTAGGTACTCCAGTAGAAGCAAATGACCTACATAGCAAGTCTGTAAGAAGTAGTTTGTTGCATTTCCAATTCTGAATCTATTATCTGTTCATCTGTTTTTTGAAGAATCAGCAACTGGCATCAAGTTTAGTACATCTAATAACACTATCATGTCATTGCCTGTAGATTTCTTCATTCATGCCACAAACCAAGAGACAGCTTTTTCATTGTTATGATTACTTAAGTACATATAATTGAGAATGTTTATGTGATCTATGCATTCATTATTGGTTACCACAAAATTTGAAATCAATTACGCAGGCACTTGGAAACTAAGGAAGTAACTGGAATTTTTTGTTGAAAAACATCTAATAATATATTTTTATGAGGTAAGCCAAGTAAAGTTTAAAGTTTTTTTTTAAATGTTCTTTTATTATTTTCCCAGCTTGCAAATAAAAAAAGTTCCATAATAAGATGTTTCTCATATTGAAATAAGGAAAACAAGAGATAAAAGAAATGAATATGTTGGTTACAAACCTATCAAGTAATAAAAGAAATAATTTTCATAGAATTAATTTTTCATTGTTGTTGTTTTTGTATGAGAATCAAACTCAGGACCTTGTGCTTGTCAGGCAGGCGTTTACGCAGCTGAGCTATATCCCCAGTTGGAATTAATAAATTAATGTGCAATGAAATATTTTTGTTTTTTTGTTTGTTTCAGTGTTAAGGATTAAACCCAGGTCTTTGTGCATGCTTAGCACATATTGGACCATTGATGGCTGTATCTCCAGTCCCTGGAATATCATATTTAAAATTTAACTTTAATAATACAAGTTACACATGAATATATTCTCACAGATAACTCAAAAACTATCAGTAAAGATATTCTATACCTTTCACTTTGCTTTCAAAGCACACACACACACACACACACACACACTCAAAGACGTGTCGTGTAATATCACTCACAACCACTAGCCACATGTCGCTATTGAGCACTTGAATTATGGCTAGTTCGAATTGAGATGTGCTATCCATATAAAATACACACTGCACTGTGAAGATATATTACCAAAAATATAAATAATCTCAATAATTTTTACACGTATCACATGTTGGAATGATAGTTTTTGATATACTGAATTAAATAAAAAAAATCATTGGACTGGTGGGGGTAGCTCAGTGCTAAAGCATATGTTTAACATATCCAACGCCATGAAGTCTTTCCCCCAAAGCAATCAATCAATCTCCCTCTTTGGCTCCTTATCTATCTACTGATCTATATATTAAACCTCATCTGTCTCTTTTACTTTTTAAAATACAGCTGAAATGTAAAATTATGTTTAAATCTTGTATTCTATTTCTAATAGAAAGCACTATATATGTGTATATACTCTATATACATGTATTTGATTTGTGGGCATCTTAAAAGTATAAATCAGATAATTTTTTTTAAAAATTGCTTTTTTCACTTAACGAGGTCTTGGAGATTTTTCCTTATCAGTATATTTAGATGAACTTTATTCCTTTTATCTGCAGCAACTTATTCCTTAGTATTAAAGGGCCCTAGTTTACTTCAAATTGCTGCAATCAATGGAACATTTAAATGTGTTTGCTTTTCTTTAGGAACATTGTGTCTGGGAATGTCCTTGAACATGACTCTGTGTGCATATATGAGAGCATTTCTCTAGGGTAGATATCTGGCAATCAGGAGATACATGCATTTGAAATTTTTGTAGATTACCCAAATTGCTCTGTTCAAAGATTGTACTGTTCTATAAGAAACATGCTTTTCTTTATGGTCTCATCTTTTTGAAAAATCATGTGCTGCTTTTATTTTTTTACTGTGGTAAAATATACATAAATTAGAATTTATCATTTTAACTTTTTTTTTTTTTAGTTTTTTGAGACAGGGTCTCGCCCTGGAGTTCAGGCAGTCCTTGAATTTACTATGTAGCCCAGGCTAACCTAGAACTCCTGGCAATCCTCCTGCCTCAGCCTCACTAGTGCTGGGATTACAGGTGTGGGCCACCACACCCAGCCTGTTTTAACTAGTTTTGAACGTACAGTTCATTGGCAGTAAGTACATTTACATTGTTGTGCAATTATCACTATTGCCTATCTCCAGAACTTTCTTATCTTTCCAGAATTAAATGTCATACTCATTAAACAGTAACTCCCCGTCTTTCTCTTCCCTTGGTGCCTGGCAAAAATCATTTTAGTTTCTGTCTCTATGAATTTGACTATTCTTCATATCTCACACAAGCGGAATCAAACAGTATTTGTCCTTTGGTGACAAGATTTTCACTTAGCATTACGTTTTTGAGGTTCATCCATGTTGTGGTATGTATCAGAATGTCCTTCCTTTTTAAGATTGAATAGTATTACATTATATTTTGTCTATTTACTCATCTATTGGTGGACATTTGAGTTGCTTTCACATTTTGACTATTGTGAATAATCCTGTGAACACTAGTGTGCAAATATCTTTACACATTACCATTTTCAATCCTTTTCAATACTGTATATACCCACAAGTGGAATTCCTGGAGAATATATATTTTGAGTAACTGCTTTGCTGTTTACCATAGCTGCCACACTTTTTACATTCCTACCATTACCACATCATCTCCAGTACTTGCCATTTTCTTTTTCTTTTTTTTATACCTTATGGGTGTAAACTGGTGTATCATTGTGTCTCGATTTGCATTTTCCTAACGATTAGTGAAGCTGAGGGTTGAGTATGTTTGCATGTGTTTATTGGCCATTTGTATATCTTCTTTGGAGAAATATCTCTTCATTTAAAATGTCTCTTCATTTAAAATCAGTTTGTTTCATTGTTTAGCTATGTGTTCTTTATATATTCCAGATATTCATCCTTTATCAAATAGTTTGCAAGTGTTTTATCCTTTGTTTTGTTTCGTTTTGTTTTCATTTGTTTGTTTAGTTTTTTGAAATAGGTTCTTGCTATGCAATTCAGGCTGACCTTGAACTCACTATGTAGCCCAGGCTGGCCTTGAACTCATGGCAATCCTCCTGCCTTAGCCTCCTAAATGCTGGGGTTGTAGGCATGCACCACTACCCTCAGCCTTTTATCATTCTACAGTTGTCTTTTTCCATGTCTTGAAAGTGTCCTTTGTTACACAAAAGTTTTAATTTTTAAGCAAGACCAGTTTATCTGTGTTTTCTTTTGTTGCTTGGATGTCTGTTGCCATATCCAAGAAATTCTTGCCAAATCTAATGTTGTAAAACTATTACGGTAGCCGGGCGTGGTAGCTCACACCTGTAATCCCAGCACTCGGGAGGCCGAGACAGGAGGATCGTTGTGAGTTCAAGACCAGCCCTGGGCTACAAAGTGAGCTCAAGGCCAGCCTGAACAGCATAGTGAGACCCTGTCTCAAAAACACAAGGGCTGGGGGTCTACCTCAGCAGCCTAAGCAACTGCTTGGCAAGCCTGAGGTCATGAGTTCAATCCCCAGTGTCATAAAAAAAATAAATAAATAAAATAAAATTATTACCTGTGTTTTATTCTAAGAATTTTATAGTTTTGGCTCTTGAATATTAGTCATTGGTCTTTTTTGAGTTGACTTTTTGTATATGATCTAAGATAAAGGTTCAACTTTATACATTTGGATATGAATATCTGGTTTTCTCAACACCATTTGTTTAAAATCCGTCCTTTTTCACTTGAATATTTTTTGCACCTTGTTGAGAGTCATTGGAACAAATACATAAAGGTTTGTTTCTAGGCTTTCTGTTTTATTGCATTGGTCTGTGTCTACGCTGTGACAGTACCTCTTGTCTTGGTTATTGTAGCACTGTAAATATTGAAATCAGAAAGTGTGAGGCTTCTTACTTTGTTCTTATTCAAGAGTGTTTTGACTATTTAGAGTCCCTTCAGGTTCTATGTGAATTTTATTTTATTTATTTTTGTGGTGCTGGAGATCAACCCCAGACCCTCACACGTGCTAGACCAGCACTCTACCCCTGAGCTACATCTCAGCACCCCATATGAATTTTAGGTCTTTAAAATTTTCTGCAAAAACATGTTATTGGAATTTTGACAGGGATTACACTGAATCTATAAATTGCTTTGGGTAGTATTGACATCTTAACAATACTAAGTCTTCTATTCTATGAATGTGGATGTCTTTCCTCAAACTTTCATCATTTTATGTTCCTTAGAAGTTCTTCCCAATGCTGAAGTTATAAACAAATTTTTGTATATATCCTTTTAATAACTTTGCAGTTGAACCCAAGGCCTTCACTCTGACCTACATCCCTAGGCCTTTTTCTTTATTTTTTACTTTGAGATGTGATATCATTAAGTTGTCCATGCTGTGTTTGAATTTATGATCCTCCTGCCTTGGCTTCCCAGAGTCCTGGGATTGTACACGTACTCTGCCACTGTGCCTGGCTCTTCACATTTGGCTCTTTAAGCTAACTGAGAATTTTTTCCCCTTAATAACAATTTTTTTATTGACGTGGTACCAACTTAATAGACTGCCATTTTCCTCCTAATTGGAATGTCACCTTTACCATAAACCAGATTCCCATATACACCTAGGTTTGTTTTTACACTGGGTATTCTGTTGCTGAATTGAATTATTGTTACCATATTTTAATTACTTAATAATATATTTTGATTTTTGAAAGGGCAACTTCATTCTCTTTATTTTTCTTTTTCAATTTTTAAAGGCTTTTCCATACATTCTCTCTTCCACATAATTATTAGAATCAGCTTATTAAGTTCTAATAGACATTGGAATTTTGGTTAGGATTGTGTTAATTTGATAAATTAATCTCGAGAAAGTTGACACTTTTACAAGTTGTTTGTGTTTCAAGGAAATGAAACAAAATTATTACTAGTAGCCATTATCACTATGGTCCTAGGAAATTTTCTGTTTACTTAAACCTAGATTGCCCCGTATAGCAGCACTGTCCAAGGAACTTTCTCTGGGAATCAAAATGTTTTGTCTGTGATGTCTGATAATGACTCATCACATGTGGCTACTGAATGCCTGAAATAATGCACTGGTTTAGTTTAATTGATCTCTAATGGATAATGCAGGTGAGGAACTTTGCCTCCTCCAGCTTTCAGTTAGCAGTTAACATCCATTGGCTTGTGGCCGAATCATTCCAGTGTCTGTCTCTACAGTCATATTGTCTTCTCCAGTCTATGTTCAAGTATCTACCTGCCTTCTTATAAGGATACATGTGATTATATTTAGGGCCCACCTGGATAATTAAGAATAATCTGTCTACCTCAAAATCCTAAATCACATCTGCAAAGATTCCTTCCCCCTTTTTTTCCTGTATAAGGTAACATTCATCATCAGGAATTAGGAGATGGCATCTTTTGTGGGGGAGGGTGTGTGTGTGTGTGTGCAGTTTTTAGCCTACCACAAGGATCCAATTTGACTGGATCAGGGATTCTTAGGGCAGTAGGAATAATGACAACTGTCAGTCACTGAATGACCTTTACATGTGAAACATTGTATCAGGTACCCTCTTTACATTATTTCATTTACTCATTACAAGAATACTGTGTAGGCCACCTTTGATGACAGGAAAATGATGACTGATAAAAATTGAAAAATCACAAGGAAAAATGGGTTTAAAAGGAAAAACAATGAATTTCACTTTGACTGTTTAATTTGAGGTTGTAGTAGGCTACGTTCAAAACTGGGTCAACCCCAGATAGAAGTCCAAGGGCCCTACAAGAGTTCTGATGACCTCTCCTATAATTTTCTACCCTTGTTTTCTCCTTTGGGTTGAAGAAGCAAATTGTAAAAATCATTAAACTTGAAATCAGGAGACCTTGGCAAGCATGAGGTCATGAGTTTGAACCCCGGTACCAAAAAAAAAAAAAAAAAAAGAAAAGAAATCAGGAAACTTGAGTTTAAGACTTCCACTTACTAAATATGTGAACTGGGTAAGTAATTTCATTCTCCAAAGTTCAGTTTCCCCATATGTATGGAATAAATAACATGACATTGGGATATTCTTAGTCTGTGGGCTGTTATAAGCTCTCAAATGTTTTTAAAAAGAACAAAAATTTTAATTTCAACGATAAGTATTTTAATTTTAAAATGACATTTTAAAACTAGATCCTAAGTAACATTAACATTACTTTTGGATTTTTGTTTGTTTGTTTTTGTTTGTCTTTTTGAGACAAGGTCTCACTATGCAGTTCAGGCTGGCCTTGAACTCACTTTGTAGCAGAGGCTGGCCTCAAACTTGCAGTGATCCTCCTCAGTCTCCCAAGTGCTGGGATTACAGATATGTGCCACCATGCCCTGCTAACATTATTTTTATGTCTATTATTGGTTCCCTCGCCCATTGTTCAAATAACTAGTCCATATTCTATATTCAACACTTACATGTCATAACAGCCACTTGAGACCAATTTTTTACTTTTCTAGGAAGGTGATCTCTAAACTTCATAAGAAAAATTAAGGCTTTCATACATGAATCATTCAACTTCCTGCTCTCATATTTACCTAGGATTTACCTACTTGGTCCTTAACTTATGATGATTCAAAGTAGAATTTTTACTTTTATAATGGTATATGTATCAGCAGAAACTGTACTTTAAATTTTGAATTTTTATTTTTTCCTAGGCTAGCAATATGCAGCTCTCAGCCACATGCTCATGAGCGTAAATACCTGATACTGTAGCACTGTGTTGCTAAGCTAGGATGTTCAGTATTAAATGTGTTTTCAACCTAGAGTGTTTTCAACTTATAATGGATTTATCAAGGTTTAACCCTATCATAAGTTGACAAGCACCTATATATCCACATTACCACTTTCCTTCCAGAAATCAGAAGAAGTAGTTTGTCTTGTTTTTCATTGTTGTTGTTTTGCCCAAAGTGAGTATTTCTATCTGTACTCTTGAGACAATTTCCTCCATCCCTAGCTCCAGCTCATGTAGTCGATATCCTGGTGGACATCTTTTATTAAATATCTCACTCACTACCAATTCAGAATCTTAAAAACAGAGTCAATTACTTTTCCATTCATCCTCCCTACTGTGTTGTCACCCCACATGCCCTCAGCTTCCACTATTTCTTTTTTTCTTTTAAACCTTTGTTGTGTTGGATTCCTAAGATTGATATATAGCTTCTTCAGTCATTTGGTGATGGCGAACCTCATAAAGCTTTCAATGAAAACAAACAGGCCACTGTGTCATGCGTGCCATAAGTTCGCTACCACTGAAGGGAAATATTAAGTGCCCTGAAATACTGAAAAGGTTTGGGTGAAAATGTAAGGATAAGCCATTTCTGGACTGCAAATGGGACTCACTTCATCACACACACACACACACACACACACACACACACCTCGTTAAGATTACTTTCAGTTTGGGGTAGGGACTTAAGACCCTCGAAATCTCTGGGCCTGGCAAGTTCCCAACCTAACTAGCAGGCAATTCTCACCCTAAAATCTCCTAGTCCCCCTTGCCCCAACACAACCCATTTTTTGACTATCACCCCATCTCCCACTTCCAGTATTTTTTATCTGTTAATAGCACCACCAGAAAGTTGGGTAATTTTGTCATTTTTTTTTACTCTTTTCTTTCTTTTCTTTCCTTTCTCATCCCTATACCCCTTTGAACTACTGATCAAGTTATGATAGTGTTCAGGTTCAGGTATTCATTCTTTCTTGCCATGGCCCTCTATCCCTTTACAGTTCTCCCTCTAACCTTACTGCTGCCAATTCTTGCTGAGATGATTTCTATTCTAAAGTTGCCTCATTGCTTTTTATTTTGCTCCTTTCCAGCCACCTGTCATACTGCTGTGATAGGGATCCTTTTAAAATAGGTGTGTTCTTGAAACCCTTTAGTTACACTTCTTTTTTTTTGTGGCACCGGGGATTGAACTCATGACCTCGCGCTTGCCAGACAGGCACTTAGGCCACTGAGCTAGATCCCCGGCCCTTAGTTACACTTCTTTACAGGACAAAGTAACTCATTCTGTTAGTCTTACTGAACTATTCCTCAATTCCACAGAGATAATTCTGCTTTATATTCCTGTCCCTGTGCTCCTTCTTTCTAGAATGTTTTCCCTAATGCCACTTTCCTGGTGAATGTCTGCTTCTCCACTATGCTGTTTAAGCTTCATATTCCCTTTGAAGCCTTGCCAGATACCTCAGAAAGAGCTGATAAGATCCTTTGAAACCTCTCCTATTCCCTACTTACAACTCTATCATTTCTTCTGTTACTTACTTGTTTCACTCTACCAGGCCTTCTGGTAGACAGAATATGTCTTAATCATCCTTGTACCTAATGTTTAACCAATGGAATGAAAAAGATGCTCAAAAAAATTGTTGAACAAATTAAGTAATTGCAAAACTTTTTGTTTTTCTTTCTTTTCTTATTGTTTTGGGTTTTTAAAATTTATTTTATTTTATTTTGAGGAGAATAAAACCAAAGACAATAAAACAGAATAAAACCAATCAAAACAAACCAGTGTAAGTGACACAGGACTTCAAAACAATATGAAATCAACAATAGGTACCATAATGCCTCTTGTTATCTTCAAAATAGCTGCCCATATCTTCAGACATGGTCAAAGTCAAACAGAACAGAATAGAACCAATAAAAACAAAACAATGAATGCAATAGAGGACTTCAAAACAAGACAATAGTGACTCCAAAATGGCTACCA
>RJWT010020041.1:0-18138 GCA_004365215.1 Cuniculus paca | reverse complement strand
GTGTGTACAAGGCTAGAACAATGCAGTTTGATGACAAAGTATAGATAGTATTACTTTCCTAATTTTGTTTTCTTGTCTTATTAATGGCACCTAAGATTGCATTAGTTCTTATAGCTGCCACATTTTCCTGTTGGTTTGTATCAAATATCTAAAAAGCACAGTTCTTTTTAAAAAGTTCAGTCATGCTCTCCTGTCTCGCCCTGCACAAAGTCAAATATAAGTTGAGAATCTGAGAGTTCAATACCTTGGTGAAGGTTGGGAAATAGTAGATACGGTCAAGGGACTGGAACTTAGGCTGGGACTGGCTTTGCAACAAGCTTTGTCTCCTCCACTGCCTACCGAGTCTCCCAACAGAAACCCTTGGGGGCACCCTCGACCTGCTCATCCCTCATGAGTCACTAACACATCACTTCTGCCTTGAAATCGCTTCCTTTCGGTTCTAACTTCTGTGTCATCCAGACCCTGAAATGAAGCGCTGCAGGGTCTCTGTGCAGTGCAAACCCAGCAGTCAGGTGTTCTCCGGTCAGCACGATTCAGTGACTTTCCAGTTTCTTCCAGATGAAGTCTGGAGCACTCTGCACAGCTTCAAGGTCCCTGGAAAATTCCCCCTTATCTCTATCTTCAGCCTCTCCCGTGCACGTGTCTTCTGCTCCAGCCATTCTGATTACTTTCTCTTGCCGGATGCATGCGACTCCCTCCTACTTCTAAGTCTTTGCTGCAAATGCTGTATACAAATTCGCTCTTTTAGCAGTGCTGCCCCCTTGGAAGTAGATAATACTCCCATTTTACAGATTGAGGAGCTCAAATGTTCAGAATTCTGGCCAAAGTCTTGCAGTTAATAAGTTGTAGAGCTGGATGAGTCTCTTAGCCTGAAGTACCCTCCTTCCCTTTCTCCTTAGCCAACTTTGCCCGTCTTTCAAGACAATTTAGCCATCAGCTCTTCTGGGCAGACTGCCTGTCGCCTGAATTTAACGGTCAGATTAACATTTGGGCTAACAGTTGGCTGGGTCACAGTGCACACCCTGAGCAGAGACCTATGTCCCATTCCTGAGACCCCAGAGCTTCTACTCTGTGCCAGGAGTCTAGTGACTGTTTTGATGATAGGACTCATTAATGAATAACGAATTAAATATTTATAGGGTTCCTTTTGTAGGTGTAGTGTAGCATCATAACAACTTCCCAACTGTCTACCAGTTTTTCCTATAATACATACAAAAATCTAGCAAAAGCTTAGCAGTAGACCAGCCACCTACTAAAACCCAGCCATTTATCTCAAGTTCAGTGAACCTCATGTAAGATAACCCTGCACCTTTTCCACACAAAATATTCACTGGGAGAAAACAGTGACATTCAGATAAACATGTGACGTTCTCAAGGAGAGGGGAACTGTAGAACCCTTGCTTGGCCAATTCCTGTGCCAGTGAGACCAAGGGACGCCGACAGACACACCACAAAGCCAAGATTCCAAAGCTGGACCCGCAACTCTCCCATCTTGAGCAGATGTGGCTCTTCCTGATGGCCCCAGGACTGGGAGTTAGATGACTTGGGACAGCTCTGCACCCAAGACCAACATTGTTGACACCAGTCCGGCAACCAGTCCCGAACTTGCTTAGCCTGTTAGCCCTGCCTTGTACATTTCTTTCCTGAAACACACACTATTTCTTTCCTAAAACAGGCGCTAGTACATCTCTCTCTTCTCTCTCTATCCAGACCAACCCTGGGGATTCCCATGGGGCCCTGCGGCCCTGCGGCAGGCCAGTCTTTTGCTTCCAGGGCTTGCTGTGTGGCATTTCTGCAGGACAGGCATTTCTGTGTCCTATCCACCCGATTAAAACAAATCCTAGGTAAGTTTTAAAACACATACATGTCTGTGTCATGTAATAGGATTCTTTTCCTGATCTTCCCCCAAAACCTTGAAGAATGTAATTAGATCTCTTTTCCCCTTCCTCTCTTCCTCCTCCTCCGCATAAGAAAGGGAAACAAAGTGAATTGAAATGATTATTCAAGGGTACATAAAGATTCAAGGGCAAAGCTGGGCTTTAAAGATGGGTTTCAGGGTTAGTGCCAAATTCTGAACATTTCCCCAAAAAATTTATAGAAGAACATACAGAAAATAAACATAGTCCCCTGTGAGCCTCTGTAGCTTTGTGTGCAAAATGAGACTATAGGTCAGGTATGAAGGCACGTGCTGTAATTCCATCTACTTGGGAGGATGTTTCAGCAGAAGGATTACAAGTTCAAGGCCAGCCTGGGCAACTTAGCCAAATTCTGTCTCATTAAAAAAAAAAAAAAGAAGAAGAAGTGGGGTGGGGCAAGCAATGTAGCTCAACAGTAGAGTATTTGCATAGCAATCTTGAGGTCTTGGGTCTGATCCCCAGTACTGTAAAAATAAATAAATAACTACCATAGACTATCAGTCTTTTGGGTAACTGTGGGAATGTATTAAAATGCTTCACAAACTGTAATGTACAGTACACATGCATTTAAAAATATCAAATGAATCAGCAATTTCATGATACATGGTTGAAGTAGTTATTGATCACATGACAGAGCTGGGGCTATAACCCCAGCACTCTCGGAGGCTGAGGCAAGAAAATCACAAGTTTGTTGAAGCCCAGGTTAGGCAATTGAGTGACTTAGGAGAACCTGACTCAAAAAAATAATAAAAGGCCTGGGGATATAACTCAGTACAAAGGCCTCAGGTTCAATTCCCAGCACCAAAGTAACAAGCATGATAAAAATAACATGAGGGGAACTTGTGGTAGCTGCACGTGATGTGCTACAAAGTGTTTTAGGTCGTCACTTCGTTGAATCCTCATAACATCCTCCAAGGTAAGAATTATCACCTCCACTCAAAGATGAGAAGACTGAGTCTTTGTTAAGTCATTTGCTCAAGTTTGCGTAGTTAACTTAAACGATGCAGACCCACGATTCAAACCCATATATTAGTTTATCGAAGCTTTTCCAGACCTTGGTTCTATGAACATTCAAGTAAGTGGCTGTCCTTTTCACCTGCCCGGCACACAAATGCACCCCACATCCAGATAGAGCCAGTTTTCTCTTAGGAGCCCGAAAGAGGCCTTTCCCTCACCCATGTCTAGCAGTGATGATGGACATACCAAACAGACCCACATTTTAGTGAGAATCTGACTGCTGAGTGCCTGTAAATCCTAAGCGTAGTAAATCCTAAGTGTAAAGTACAATCTGATGAGCACAGGCTCCTTTGCATTATCATACACACGATGTGGGACATGCACAAAGGACCAGGCACATGCTTCCTGCAGGTTGTGGACGTCAGGAAGCAGCTATTGCACACCTGGTTGGAAAAAAATGGATGGAGCACAGGTAATTCCTACAGCTGGGATGTGAATGTTTAAGGCATTCATAGGGTTCACCGCTACTCTTTACGGGGAACCTTCTTGGTGTGACATATTGCATAAGACATTAGGCCTATGTGGTCTCATATAACCACTGTCTAACAAGAATGCCGAGAGTAAGATGCTGTGAATATTGAGTCCATCAGATTCTTATATTGAAGCCCTTGATAAAGATTTCCCAAACTTTTAGGGTGCACAGGACACTCTTGAAGATGCTATAAAAATGCAGATTCTTATTCAATAGTTCTCCAGTGAGAGCTGTGATTCTGCATTTGTAGCAAGCTCCCCAAGGATGTAGATCAGTGATGGCGAACATTTTAGAGCCGAGTGCCCAGAGTGCAACCCAAAACTCACTTATTTATCACAAAACCCTAGCACTGCAGTTCAACCTGAATGCTGAGGTTTCAGTTTAGAAAAAACAACTCCTACATTAACTTCTTTTGTCTTAAAAAAAAATAACATGAGTGCCATAAGTTCACCACCATTGATGTAGATGCAGCACTATGGCCCATACTTCATGAACCAAGGGTCTAGACCATGGTGCTTTTGAAATCGTTTTGTAAAAATAATTACTTATGATTCCTCCACTTCCACTACCATTTCTACAGGGCTTTCTCCCTTGGTAGAGTTTGCTCACACGAACTGAGATTTTCACTGCATGTAGTAAATGTTAACAGTTAGCTCAGTGAACATTTCTTTGTCCATTTATTCAACCCAAGTATCTTTGTTGGGTGCCTGCTGGGAGCTGGACACTATGGCAGGTACAGAGGGGATCAGGATAAATGCCACAAAAGAGGCCCAGAGAGCAGCCATAGCCCTTCCATCCTGTGTGGACACAGCTACAAGTCACCATCTTTAAACGAGGAAATGCTCTTGTCAGACAATGAGTCTTCAGGGCCTGGATCTTGGACTTCTCAGCTTCTAGAAGTGTGAGCAGTAAGATTCTGTTGTTTATAAGCCACATAACACTTAGTATTTTGTTATAACAACCCGAACAGACAAACAGAGGTATATACATGAAGTGAACGACAAATGCAGTGAATGGTTAGACTTTAAAAATGTACTACAGTGAAAGACACATTACCATTAATCACCCTCAAAATATGTATTCTAGATACATATTTTGTCTGAGGAACACCTAATAAAAATTTTTCCCACACTGTGGATTTTCTCTTCACTGTTGATGGTTTCTTTTGCTGTAAAAAAGCTTTTCAGTAAGATGAGATCCCAGTTGTTCTTTGTGATACTTCCTGTGCGATTGGGGTTTTGTTCATGAAGTCTTTGCCTACACCAGTATCTTCAAGAGTTCTACCTATTCTATCTTCCAGCAGATTTAGCATTTCTGTTTCAATATTTAGATCTTTGATCCACTTCAATTTTAGTTTAGCTCATGGTGAAAGATATGGGTCTAGTTTTAACTTTGGCATGTGGAAAACCAGTTTTTCCAGCACCATTTATTAAAGAGGCTATCTTTCTTCTAGTGAAAGTGTCCGGGTCCTTTGTCAAAAATAAGTCAGCTAAGTGTGCTGGGAGTTGTTCTACATCTTCTAATTTGTTCCTTTGATTCTCAGGACTATTTTTTCTTTCTGCCCTGAGTACTATGCTGGGTTTTGTTTTGTTTTGTTTAAATAGTAGCTCTGTAGTATAATTTCAAGTTAGGGAGTCTGATGGCTCCTGCCTTGCCTTTGTTGTTTTTGCTATTCTAGGTCTCTTCTGGCTCCAAATGAATTTTAGCATTGTTTTCTCTAATTCTGTGAGATATGCTATTGGTATTTGGATTGGGATTGCATTACATTTGTATAACAATTTTGGAAGTATGACTGTTTTCACTATATTAATTCTTCCTGCCCAAGAACAAGAGATAGCTTTCCATTTTCTGAAATCGTCTTTGCTCTCCTTTTTCAGAGTACTGTTGTTTTCAATGTAAAGATCTTTTACATCTTCTATTAGACTGATTCCTGGATATTTCACTTTTTTGGAGCTTACTGTGAAAGGTGTTGTTTCCCTAATTTATCAGTGAGTTTTTGTTTGTATATAGGAATGCTACTGATTTTTGAGTGTTGACTTTGTGTCCAACTATGCTACTGAATTTGGTTATTAAAACTAGAAGTCTTTTAGTGGAGTTTTTGGGGTCTCCTATATAGAGTATCATGTCATCTGTAAATAATGATAATTACTAAACATTTCCTAATTTGAACCCTTATTCTATCTTTCTTTTACCTTTCTGGAGCAGTTCTGTGAGTCATCTTTCATGAGCATCTTTATGAAGTGTGATTTAAAACATAGTGACAGCTGCTGTGTGCGCCATCCGATGGGAAGGCAGGTTTGTAAAAACACTGCAGTGTGACCTTATCCACTTATTCACCAGATCTGGCACCATGAGGCTCCTACCTCTTGCTCAAAGTCAAAATGACCATGAAAAGTAAACATTTTTAATTGATTCAGGACATCGAGGCAACCACAACAGTGCAATTAATGACACTAAGAGAGACTGCCAGTGCACCTCATAATTCATCCAGCCAGAAACCTAAAGTTATGACATTAGATGGCTACAGCTTCTCCTTATAAGTGAATAATAACCCACAGACAACTTCTTTCCTCTAGCAAATGCCACTCTGTTAGCCCTATTCTTATGGCATGGCTGATAAGGCAGGGGTGGGACTAGGCTGATTCTCCTATCTGCAGCCACTACATTT
The DNA here is from genome assembly GCA_004365215.1 of Cuniculus paca. Lineage (NCBI taxonomy): Eukaryota > Metazoa > Chordata > Mammalia > Rodentia > Cuniculidae > Cuniculus > Cuniculus paca. The sequence goes on along the minus strand of RJWT010020041.1, from coordinate 12,065 downwards.
GCCTGTGACCTCTACTGAAATCCTGGCACCTTCCCCTGGGTTATGTGGTCGTTTGAGGTCTTTGAAACCTATCCAGATCCACAAGCTGTAAGGTTCTAAACAAGAACACAGAACAGACAGTCAAGATAATAGATAAGAGAAGGTCAATGGCAAGCCCTTGAGCAATTAGAATAGAGGCGGCTTTCACAGCTATAATTCTTTGGTGAACTTTTTACTTGTGGCCACGTGGCAAAGCCTTGCGAAGCTCTTGAATTGAACTTTACATTGAGAGAAGTTTTAAGAGACTATTGGAGTCCAGTTCTCTTAATTTGTGGGAGAGAACATTTGTGGATGAAAGGTTCACGGTTGAAGTGAAAGTCTCACGGCTAGTTAATAAAAGATGCAGAATCTGAAGGTCTCTTTGCTGACTTGTATCCCAGTGGTCTTCCTTGGTAACTCCTCCAGTCAGCACACACCAGCCCTCTTCCAGAAACACAATTTCATCCTCATCACTGCCTGGGGCCTCGGTCTGAGTCACTTTCCTCATCACTGAGACACAATACCTAACAGTTGAAACTTATAGGAGGCGAGGTTTATTTTGGATCATGGTTTTTAGAGAGAGGAACTCAGCTGAGAATGAAGCAGCAGATTTATCCATGGGTCATGGCTTCTATTCGCTGTCCAAGGTAAGATTGGGCCAAGAGTGGGTGGTGGGAAAGAACAGCCCTGAGAGGTTTGCAGAATGATGATATTGTCACACTCTTCCTTTGAATATGTGCCATGCTGGGGAAAATTTCCATGGTAGTAGTTTTCAATGGGAATGAGTCTGGGTGTTGAGGCTAAAGAAAGCTAAAGCTTTGACTCCTCCAATGAGTGCTCAGGGAAGGGTATGTTACTTGAGGCTGGGTTAGGGCAGCCACACTCCAGCATTTCCGTTGCCTCTCATTAGAAATCTCCTGGCTTTACCTAAGTAGCCTCTCTTTATCCCTTGGCACTTTCTGAAGACTAATGACATGCACACTTGACACGAAAGCCCAGAGAAGATTATGCTTTAGTAACTTCTTAGTTAAATTGTTATTCCATTTTCTTTATGGAGGCCAAGGTACAGTCTCACCATTTGATTGTGGAAAAAAAATCTATATTCTACCAAAAACCAGGCATAATTTTTAACATGGGAAGCCCACAGCTGGTGGTAGATTTGTAAGCACATCAAATTTTCAGAAAGGGGAGGCCCACAGTCCTTCTTAGAATGACATCAAAGCAAGTAACAGTTGTTTCTCTGGAGGTATCCTGAGATAAGAAAATGCCTTTTTTTTTAAACACTCGCTCTTTACAATACTTGTACTCATAATAGGGTTTTAAATGTATATTAAGACGATAACATGCCCATGTATTAAACAAACAAAAAACAAAGCAAAATAATCAAAAGACAGTTTACAGCATTTTCTTTCACTTAACTACTTAAAAATATATCTTGCTCTGTTATTTTATCACTAAAAAATGATTTTTTAAAAAAGAGACAGAAGTCCTGCTAAAAACAGAATTCCTTCCTTACTCAATAATAACTTTCTTATTATAGACTGAAAAATATCTATGTCTGTACAACTATGCTATATACTGGATGACCTGAGGGACTACAGGAATTTAGGATAAAGTATGATTTACTAAAAGTTGAGAAGGAGGGATAAAAGGAAGAAGAAGAAAGAGAGAGAGAGAGAGAGATTAAGTCAATGAAAGATTTTCCAGTCTAAGAGAGATGATCCATCAAGATTCCTCTATGACCCAAAGCAAATTGGAATTAGCTTCTGAAACAGTCCATTTGTTTTGATCCTTTTCTCTGAGTCTTTTTTCCCCCACATTACGTATTTCTAAGAGGTCCATCAGATTATTATTCTTAACTTTCTTTTTCCCAATAAAGTCGGTGACAATTCTTTCAACCAGTCTCACACACCCCACCCCTCCCAGGCGAGTTCTGGCCCTTGCAGCAGACACAGTACTGGTAAGAATGAAAAGAAGACTCTAAACAGCTTCTTCAGCACAACGAGGGGGCAAGGTAGCATTCCACTGTCACCCCGTACAAAGCCATCATATTTACATATTTACCTTCTACTTTGAAGATAGTAAAATGTGGTCGGCAATGGAAAGAACCCAACGCGTTACCTGCGCAGTTCATCCACAGCCCCTGGTAAACCCAAGTGGCGGTTATCACCGAGGCTGCCCGCGTGGTTACTTTCCACTCGTTGGACGTGGTGGCAGCAACGAGAGCGCCGAATCCTCCGACGCCAAACACCAGCGCTGAGATCTGCGCCGTGGACATGTCGCTGAGCGTCTGCGGTGCCGCTGTCCCCACGGAACGGTTAGGCGTGCAGCCAGGGAGTGACACTTTGACAAATGTTACTGCCGACCCATGTGGGTAGGTGACAATTTTTCATCTTTAGATGGCTCGAAGAAGCACAGGAATTTAAGATAAAAAATGATTTACCAATGGCATTTTAAAGACAGCCTAGAACAATCCCTCTAATTTCCTGCATAGCTGTTTACCAAAATTTTGTAGGTGAATTTCCAAGGTTTTGATTTTGCAGCTTTTTTTTTTAACTTGCCACTATAGTTAATGCTTAATTTTCTGTTAGCCTGAAGCTTAACAAACCGTGCAACTACCAGATATTACAAAGTACAAATTATACAGTAACACTCGAGGCATCTTTTGTTTTGCATGTTTTTGAATCTTTACATAAATAGAATCATATCGCAGGCATTTTCCTAGCACATTTTTTTAAACATAATACTGTGTTTGTAAGAATTATTCATCACCATGAATTAGTGGTCATTCACTAAATATTATAGATGAATATAATATTTCCTTAAATGCATAGACCACACTTTGTCCATTTTCCTGAAGGCAAACATTCGTGTTATCTCTTCTCCCCTAATGATAATTGTTACACTTGTAAACATTCTCATGCGTTTGACTCCTGTGCATAAGTGTTTCTCCTAGAAACAGAATTCCTACAATATAGGAAACGCTCATCCTTAACATTACAGGTACTGTTAAATTGCTTTGCAATTAGGTATAACGAATTATAGTCCTACTAGCAGTGGGTGGGTCCTCATTCTATCAGTTCATAGCAGTTGGTATTTCGGGCTTGTCAGAATTTTTTTTCTTTTGGGCACTTGATCAGTTTAAAGGCATCTCACTAGGATTATTAATATAGATTTGTGATTACTAATTAAATCAAGCAGCTTTTGTGTGTTTATTGCCTGACTGGGTTTCTGTCTACAATGAAATCTGAAACTTTTGCTCATTTTTCTGTTGAGATATTCAACTTTTTATAATTTATTTTTAGTGCTAGATATATATTTGGGACAGTAATCTATTTTTTCTTTGTTTTGTGCTACAGATTAAACCCACAGCCTTGCACCTGCTAGGCAAGTGCTCTACCACTGAGGTACCGTCCCAGCCCAGAAGAGTGATCTTTTGTTGATTCTTTATGTTGCAGATATCATTTCTTGGTTTTTGGTTTACCTTTACATGACCACTTGACATGACTCTTCATTTCACTGTAGTAAAATTTACCAAGCTTTTACTAAATGGTCTGTGCATTTGAGATCTTGATTAAGAGCTCTTCCCCCAGAGTCTGGTGTGGTGTGCATGCCTGTAATCCCAGTACTCAGGAGGCTGAGGCAGGAAGATTGTTGCAAGTTTGAGTCCAACTTGGGCTACAAAGTGAGTTCAAGGCCAGTCTGAACTGCATAGGGAGACCCTGTCTTAAAAAGACAAAAAGAAAAAGAAAAGAAAAGCACAAGAATGTGAGTTTGGTCCCAGGTGCCACAAAAAAAAAGAAAAAGAAAAAGAAAAGAAAAGAAAAGAAAAGAAAAGAAAAGAAAAGAAAAGAAAAGAAAAGAAAAGAAAAGGAGAACTCCTACCCCCAGGACAACACTTGTTTGTGACTTACATTTATTTATTTATTCATTCATCCATTCATTCTCTCATTTACTTTTTATTGCTGTGATAGAGTCCAGGGCTTCATGCACACTAGGTAAGTGCTCCACCACTGAGCTACACCTCCAACTACCAAAACCCCCAAAGGGTAGAGAGACTCTTCCTCTCTCTATAGTTCCAAAGCTTAGAATATTTGAGTTCTTGAATTATTTTTTTTCTGTTGAGTGGTTTGAAATATATTTCATTTTTCAATATGAAAACAGAATTGTAACATCTTTATTGAATAGTCCCTTGTTTCCCCATTGATTTTTGAATGTCACTTCTGACATATGAAGCATCAATATTTGCACGGTCTGGTTTTGAATTCTTCATTGTGTTCTACCTATCTGCTTGATTGCTCTTGGATCAATACAACATTTATTTACTGTAATTTTATGAACATGTCTTGAAATTTTGTTGGTGAACATCTTGCCTTACTCTTTGAATTTCTGAGATTTTTTTCAAAAAAAAAAGCTCTTTGCTATTTCATAAACATTTAGAATCAGCCTATTAAGTTAGGCACATATATATATGCATATTGGGAGATTTGTTAATTCTTAATTTTCTGGATTGCATCTACTGATCAATTTGAAGAAGGAAATGGGTAACTACAAAATCAGGTTTCCCGGTTTATGAACAGCATATATCTCTTCACTTATTTAATCCATCTTTTCTTTTCTTTTCTTTTCTTTTTTTTTTTGTGGCACCTGGGACCAAACTCACATTCTTGTGCTTGCCAGGCAGGCGCTTAGGCCACTGGGCTAAATCCCTGGTCCTTGTCTTTTTGAGACAGGGTCTCACTATGCCATTCAGGCTGGCTTTGAGCTCACTTTGTAGCCCAGGCTGGTCTCGAACTAACAACGATCCTCCTGTCTCAACCTCCCAAGTGCTGGGATTACAGGCGCGAGCCACCAGGTACGGCTGTTATTTAATCCATCTTTAAAGTCTTTCACTAAAGTTATACCCTTTAATTCCCCAGTCGTCTTGCTACTTTTAGAGATGCCTTTATTCTTAAAGTTAAGACTCATTCTAACAGTTTTATAATTTGTCTCAGATTTTTGTATGTAGGTTTTCTTTTTTATGTATTTTTTTGAGTTGAGTTTTTTTTTCCCTCCATATGCCAATTTTTTCTCTTAAGTTGGAAGCCATAAATTATTTATATTCCTTGGTAGTTACTCTAGAAATTTTAATGCTGCTGGGCATGGTGCATTTCTGTAATCCCAGCACTTGGCAGGCTGAGGCAGAAGAGTTCCTGTGAGTTCAAGGCCAGCCTAGGTTAAATAGTGAGTTCAGGCTAACCCTAGCATGATCCTATCTCAAAAAAATTTTTAATGCATATTTGATTTAATATGTAAGTCAATCAGTGTCATTCTTGTGAACAATACAAGGATCTTAAGATGCTTTAACATTAATAACACATTTTTCTGGCCTATGTTGTTGTTTTATCTCTATCTTCTTTATTTTTACCCTGACAAATTATGTTTTTGACCCTACAAATAGCCCTATGGGAATTATTATTGTATATGTCATTTTTTACCTTTTTCCCTCATTCCATTTTGCATCCGGCACCATTTCACGGGTTTTTCTTTTTCCTATAGTTCAGCCTTGAGGATTGTGTCGTTAGTGAATAGCCATGGGTAGTTATCTCTCTTAGTTTTTGTTTGTGTTTATCAGATAATATCTATTTCTTTTTTTTTTTTTCCGGCACCGGAGATTGAACTCAGGACCTCATGCTTGTCAGGCAGGCACCTACACCACTGAGCTAAGTCTTCAGCCCTTGTCTTTTTGAGACAGGGTCTCGCTATGCAGTTCACGCTGGTCTTGAGCTCACTTTTGTAGCCCAGACTGGTCTCAAACTCACAATGATCCTCCTGTATCAGCCTCATAAGTGCTGGAATTACAGGTGCGTGCCACTAGGCCTGGCTTATCGGATAATATCTTTACCATGTGTTTATTTTTGGAGACAGTTTTGCTGAGTATTGACAAAGATTCTGCCTTTGATCAAACTCTACTCAACTCCATTGAGTTTCACTTCAAGATAACTCAACTTTTGGACTGCTGCACTTGTCCCTACACTACTAATCATATAAGCAAGTGCTAAGTCCGTTTCATCAAAATCCCCCATCCTTGGCATATGATTGCCCTTGATATTTGTTTCAGTTTTGTCTTGGTTACTTTTCTGCTTAGCTGAGACAAACACCTGACACCCAAAATTAGGGAAGAAAAGGTTTATTTAGCTTACAGTTTCTGGAGATTCCAGTCCATAATCAGCTGGCTGTAAGACAAAGTGGCATGGCACTGGGGCAACACTTCAAGGCAGCAGCCAGAACAAAAAGAGCAAAATGCAAGCCTCTTTTCTACCCTCAAATTGTACACAGGCCACCTCCCGCTTCAGGATGGGTCTAACACTTACAAAATGTCCTTGTCTTCCTTTGCACAGGATGAGGATATTTACAAAGTAAGAACCCTGGATCCCCACTAAGTCTCTCAGTTGAACTTCTAAACTGCACAAGTTGACACAATGTATCAACCACAACAAGTTTCTCATCCTCCATCATTCCAAGTAGTGTGTGGTCAGCCTTTCAGGAAGATTCCTGGCTGGATTCTTTAGATAGGATCATCCTGACCCCTGATCTTTCCTTTTAATAATTTTCTACCCTTGAGCTCCACCCTGATTCTTGACTCTAAATCTCCACAAGATCAACTGTATTCAGACTTGAGCCCCATATCTCTCCCCTGTTGCAAATCCCATTGTAGTAGTGCCTAAGCCTTTTGTAAAGTCCCCCAACACACACACACACGCGTGCGCACACACACACACACACACGAACGAAAGTCTTATCATTTTTAAAAGTGCCACTGAATAACTTTCTTCTTGAACAGGATGAAGTTATTTTGATTCAGTACTTCGAAAACATAATTTCATGTTTTTCCTGGTTTGCATTGTTGCAATGTAGCTGTTGAGAAGTCAACCACAAGAGCTGTCATTTCTTTGTAGGTTAATCTGTTTTTCCTTTTTGGCAGTTTGTAAGACTCTCTTTTGTTTTAGATTTTGGTAATTTCACTTTTCTTTTTCCTTTTTAAATTTCTTGTTACTTTTATTGAATAGCATACTGTATTTCTTGGCCTAGTACCCTTGAATGCTAGTGATTTCTAGAAAGGATGAACAATTAGCAAATTAAGTACTGTTTTAAAATTTTGGGGTCTGTGGGTATAGCTCAGTGGTAAGGTATTTGCCTATCATGCAGGAGAACCTGGAATTAGTCCCTAATACCACTAAATAAATAAATAAGAACTTTGTTTTGTTTTAATTGATACACAATAGTTGTACATATTTATGGGGTATGATGTGATTTTTTACATAGATTGTGTAATTATCAAATCAGAGTAATTAGCAAATCCCTCACCTTAAACATCTACCATTTGGGTGGGTAGCCAGCACAGGCAGGGAGAAGCCAGCCTTGCCTTGGAGAAGCTGTGAGTGTCTGGAGAAGCCTGTCCTGCACCTCATTGCCTCCTGGGGAACCTGGGTTAGGAGAAACCCAGGTGCCTGACCCATCCCTTTACACTGTAGCTGGATAGCCAACATAGGAAGTGCCTGGGACCCCATAACTTGCTTATCTGGAAGAACCCAGGAAAATATCAAGATGAAGGAGCAAAAAGCAACCTCTGGCCTCCATCCCACACAGAACAAATCTAGGAGACACGGACACTGAAGAAAGTGGAAGTCGTACACTTGAAATTTCTGGGATGATGGCAACTGAAGTAAAGAAACTATTTCAAAGAGACATTATGGTAGCCACTGTTGATTTCCTGTTGTCTTGTTGTGAAGTCCTGTGTTGCTTACATTGTTCTGTTCTGATTTGCTTTGCTTTGTTTTGTGTTGTGTTGTTTTATTCTCTTTAAAATAAAAAAAGAAACTACTTCATGAGACTGTAAAAGAAATCAGATCAGAAATAATATCTCAGGCAAAAGAAGAATGACAAACGTAATAAAAGGGTTGCTAGCCAGGCCTAGTGGTGCAGGCCTGTAGTCCCAGCACTTTGAAGGCTGAGGCGAGAGGATTGTTGTGAGTTTGAGGCCAGCCTGGGCTACATAGTGAGTTCAAGATCAGCCTGAACTACATAGTAAGACCCTGTCTCAAAAAAAAAAAAAAAAGCAAAATACAAAAAGCATTGCTGAACAATATAGAGAAGAATTGAAATGCATGAAACAGACTCAAAGAGATATTTAGGAAATTAAAAATTCCATTGAAAGTTGGCAAAACTGCTTGAAAGAAACTGAAGATAAACTTTCAGACCTCAAAGACAGGTTTGCAGTTAGCAATTGTGAAAAGAAAACTGTTAAAAATAACAAGGAGCCAGGAAATAACAATTCAATGGCTACAAAACAACACAAAGAAAAATAATTTAAGAGTGATAGGTATCAGCAAAAGAGCAGGGGTCAACACAAATGACATAAAAAGACTATTTACAGAAGTAATAGCAGAGAACTTCAGCCAGTCCTGGTGGTGCATGCCTGTAATCCCAGCACTCGGGAGTCTGAGACAGGAGGATCATTGCGAGTTCAAGACCAGCCTGGGCTACAAAGTGAGCTCAAGGCCAACCTGAACAGCATAGTGAGAACCTGTCTCAAAAAGGCAAGGGCCAGGGATTTAGCTCAGCGGTATAAGCACCTGCTTGGCAAGTGTGAAGGTCTCGAGTTCAATCCATGGTGTCACACACACACACACACACACACACACACACACAAACATAGCTGAGAGCTTCCCAAGCACAGGAAAATGACCTAACATTCAGGTAAGTGAGGCATATAGAACTCTGACCAGCCTTAACCAAAATAAATCTACACCCAGGCATACAATAATCAAGATTCCAGACATGCAGCACATTAATAGACTATTAAAGGCTGTTAGAGAAAAGAAACAGATTATTTATAAATGAAAACCCATCAGAATCATGACAGAATTATCAGTGCAAACCATCAAGTTAAGAAGTGCTTGGAGGGAAGTATTTCAAGTCCTGGAAAGAAACAACTTCCAACCCAGATTGATGTACCCTGCAAAGATCTTTCAAAATTAGTGGGCCGGGGATCTAGCTCAGCTTAGCACCTGCCTGGCAAGTGCAAGGTCGTGAGTTCAATCCCTGGTGCTGCAAAATTAGTGGAGAAATAAGATACTCCCATGACAAAGAACAACTGAAGGAATTCATGACCACCAAACCAACCCTACAAAGAGTACTGAAGGATATTCTAGAGAGAGATAAAAATGACCACAGTCCCAGGAGCAGCAGCAGAGTGGGATCACCGAGCAGAGCAGGCAGTTGAATGACGGGAAAAAGTAGGGAGCCAATGGCAGGAAAAAAGGCATAGCAGAGATGAACCAGTGCATGTTGGCTGTAACCATTAATGTGGATGGCCACAATTCAAAAATAAAAAGAAACACAGGCAGAGTGGATCAAGAAACAAAATCCACCAATATGCAATATACAAGAAACACATTAACTTGAAAGAGAATTCATAGACTAAAAGTCAAAGGAGAGAAAACAATGCTCCATGTGACAGGAAACCAGAAAAAAGCAGGGGTAGCTTGACTATCAACTGAAGAATGGATAAGAAAGATATGGTATTTTCATACAATGGAGAGATACTCAGCTATGAAGAAGGATAATCACAAGCTCTTGCAGGTAAATGGATTCAGCTTGTGATCATGCTTTTGGGTGAAATGGTTCATACTCACATAGGTGAACATCATGTTGTCTTCCCTAGTATAAAAAACTGAAGGAGTTAGTGGGATCCAAAATGTACAATAGATAATGTGAAAGTGAAAGGGGAGGAAACATCTAAAAAGGGAAGGTAGTAGCCATTGTTAATTCTGTATTATTTTGTTTTAAAATCCTGTATTATTTTCATTGTTTTGTTTTGATTGGTTTTATTCTGTTTTTGTTTGGTTTGATTTTATTATATCTGATGGTGTGGGCAGCTATTTCAAAGATAACAAGATATATTATGGTAGCCCTTGTTGATTTCCTATTATCTTGTTTTGATGTCCTGTATTGCTTTCACTGTTTTGTTTTGATTGGCTTTATTCTGTTTTATTTTGTTTGCTTTTATTCTTTTAAAAATAAAAAATTTAAAAAAAAAACATCATGTCTTTGTGGTGAGAACATTTAAAATCCTCTCTTCTAGCAAATGTATATTTTAACATAATAGTGTTAAATAGAGCTGCTCTAGTGTGTAATCGAATACCAAGACTTATTCCTTCTGTTTACAGCTTGGAACAGCCTCTCTCTATTCCCTACCTCCCCATTCACTCCAGCCCCTGGCAGCCACTATTCTACTCTTAACCTCTGCAAGGTCAAATGTTTAAGATTCCACATGGAAATGAGATCATGTAGTATTGTCCCTTCTGTGTGTGGCTTATTTCACTTAGCATAACATCCTCCAGGCTCGTGACTATTTCATTGTTTTTATGGTTGCACAGGGTTCTATTTTGTATACAGGCCACATTTTCTTTATGCATGCACCCATTGATGGACACTTGGGTTGGTTTCCTATTCTGACTGTGATGAATACTGCTGCAATTAGCATGGAAGTGGAAATGTCTTTTCAACATAACGATTTCATTGCCTTTGAAGATATACCCAGATATGGGATAGCTAGATCAGTTGGTAGGTTGTTTTGCTTTGTTTTGTTTTGATGTCCTGTATACAGGGGATTTAACCCAAGGCCTTTACAGTGAACTACATTCTTGGCCCTCTTCCTTTTATTTTGTAATTTTTAGACAGGGTCTCATTAAATTGCTAAGTTGGCCAGGCTGGGCTCAAACTTGCCATCCTCTTGACTCAGCCTCCTGGAGAGCTGGATTACAGGCATGTGCCACTGTGCTTGGCTCTGGCTTTTTTTAATTTACAAAACTTCCATACTACTTCCACCATTGCTGTACTAATTTATGTTCCTATTGCTCACTTCAAGTTTCTGAGTGTTCGCTTTGTTTCATCTCATTTGAGATTCACTGAACTTTTTAAATCTGATTATTCCTATCTTTCATCTGTTCTGAAAATTAGTCCTTATTTTGCTTTATCTCTTTCTGTAACTCTGATAAAATCTATTTTCTAGTCTATCCTATTTCTCAACCCCTTGTTATTGTTTTTTGTCTCATCATCTCCCCGTTCAGCATTTTGGGAAGATTTTCTATGTACGGTCTAACTTACTGGTTCTATCTTCAGCTATGTGTAATCTACGGGTCACCTAGCCAGGGTTTCTAAAGCCTATTTAGAGTTTCTATTTTATTTTTTTAAATTTACCTGTTCCTTTTTTCCCCCCAAGCTCTTGTTCTTTAGTCAAAATTCAAATGTCCCATTTTGTCGTTTTAAGTTTGACTATACAGGTTTTTATTCTTTTTCTGATGACTCTCATGTCTATGGTTTCTTCAGATTGAATCCATTATTGTTGTCCGACTGACTCCGTCACTCCTGGTGGTTTGTTGACCCCTGTGCTTAGTGGTTTGCGAGTGTGAGCTCCTGTTCCTTCCAACTTCATTTGGGGAAAATTTTTGAGGCCTGAGTTGAATATTGGTTACCTCAGCCACTTGTATTTACTTCTGCCTGACCTGGAGGAACTGTCATCGACCCAGGGCTATGTTCAATTCTTAGCTTTTCCTACTATCCAGTTACCGCGAGTTCCAGTTTTAAACCAGGGCAAGTGTGGGCTGTGGCTCGGAGTTCTCAGACGACTCCCCTGTGGCCCTCTTGTGAGATCCAAGCCTGAGACGAGATGCACCTTTACCATTGCCCAGGGGCCAGCAGTGGTGACACGAGTGGAAAAGCAGGACTTTCTCGCGGGACTTCGTGCTTGCCAGGCAGGCGCTTAAACCGCTGAGCTAAATCCCTGGCCCAAAATTCTCCCTTTCTAGGATTGTGAGGTGTTTTGTTCCAGGAGGGCTGTGCGGGATGCCTAGTCCACCTGTGTCAGAAGAGAAATGGCCAAATGTTATAAAGGAAACAATTATGGGTTTTTTTTTCTCTAAATCTGTAAAAATCACATCATCAGGAAATATAAATAACTGAATTCATCTCAAGGGGACTACTGGCATTTTAGATTTCTTTTT
>RJWT010020040.1:0-18139 GCA_004365215.1 Cuniculus paca | reverse complement strand
AAAAAATGTTCAACATCACAAGTCATTTGAGAGATGCAAATTAAAACAACACTGAGACTACATCTCACTCCAGAAAGAATGGCTATCATCCAGAAATCAACCAATAACAAATGCTAGCAGGACTGTGGGAAACAAAAGGAACCCTTCTCCATTGTTGGTGGGAGTGTAGACTGGTACAACCATTGTGAAAATCACTGTGGAGATTCCTCAAAAAACTAGGATTAGAGGTCCCATTTGACCCAGCTATTCCCCATCTGGGTATTTTTTCAGAAGAACTGAAAACATCATACCATAGTAGTACATGTGCACCCATGTTTATAGCAACACAATTTCTATTAGCTGTATCTTGGAAACAACCCAGGTGCCCATCAACCATGGAAGGAATAAAAAAGATGTGATATTTTTATACAATGGAGTACTACTGAGTCATAAAGAATTAACTCAAACCATTTATAGGTAAAAGGATGCCTCTTGAGACCATTCTCATAAGTGAAATAAATCAGACTCATGTGTGTAAACATCATATTGTCTCCCTGTTGTAAGAAATTGAAAGAGTAAATAAGGTCTAAAATGTGCAATAGATATTGTGAAATGGGAAAAAAATTGTTCAAAAGAAAAAGGAATTAGGATGGTTGAAATGAGAAAAGACAGGAAAAGGAAAAAAAATTCAAGTCATTTATACAGTAAGTGTCTCTTAGTTCATTAAAAAGGAAGGTTTGTGCTAATATTGATTGGAGAAATTTTTATGCCCATGTCTTGTTCCCTGAACAACTACTTTAAAATAACAACATGTAATGTATTAACTATTGTTATTTTCCTATTACTTTATGAAATATTTTTATGTTTTTTTCCATAAAATAAAAAAGTTTCTAAATAAATAAATAAATAAATAAGCAAATCAGAATGAAGACAAGGATGTCCACTTTCATCATTCCTGTTGAATATAGTATTGAAAACATTATGTAGAGTAATCAGATAGCAGTAAGAAATAAAAAGGATATGTATAGGAAAGCACAAAGTCAAATTATTATTATTTACAGATTATATGATTTTTAATAAAGAAGACATAAAAAATTTCACCCAAAGACTCTCTGAATTAATTGATGCATTCTGTAATGGTGAGGGATATTAAATAGATGCACAAAGTTGAGTGTGGTTGCACACACCTGCAGTTCCACCACTCAGAGGCAGACACAGTGAGGACTATAATGGCTGATACCTTGTGTCAGCTTGAGAAGTTTGGAAATTTAACTAAGAGACTCAGCAGGGAGCCAGGGTCCTTACTTTGTAAACATCTTCATCCTGTGCGAGAGGAGGACAAGGTGATTTTGGGGGTGCCCCTGGAGAAGGGTGTGGCCTGGAGAAGGGTGTGGCCTGTATACAATATAAGGGAGAAAAAGAAATTTGTTCATTCTCCTTTTTGGCTTGTGTTACTTTTCTGTCTTCTGCCACCTTAGTGTTGCCCCTATGCCATGCCACCCTACCTTGGAGCCTCCTGATTATGGACTGAAACCTCCACAAACCATGAGCTAAATAAGTCTTTCCTTCCTTAATTTTAGGTGTTGGGTATTTTGTATCAGCAATGAGAGAAAAGAAACCAAGACAAAGACTGTCATAAGTTCAAGGCCAGCCTGAGCTAGAGGGGTAGTTTAAGGCAACACTGAACTACATAGACTTTGTCTTAAAACAAACTGAAAAAAAATTACAAAAAGAAAAACCACCATGCATAAATCAATATTTCTGTACATCAATAATAAACTCAGCGAGAAAGAAATTAGAAAATAACAACATTTATAATAGTATTAAGAAAAATTAAATATGTAAGAATTAACCTTGCCTAGGAGGTAAAAGACCTTCACAATGAAAACTATAATATTGTACAAAGGAGAACAAGCAGAAGATGAGAAAATGGAGATATCTGTATCTTCATAAGCAGAACTAGTATTGTCAAATGGCTATGCTTCCAAAACTGAGACACAGATTTAACACAATGCTAGTCAACAGCGTTCATCACAGAGCTATAGAAAACCCTAAAATTCATACGAAACCAGAAGTCTAGAATAGCAAAAGCAATACTGGAGTAAGAGCAAGGCACAAAGCACCACTTCAAATTACACTATAACATGATAAAGCCATAGAGATTAAAAACAACAAGGCACTGGCCAGAGAACAGACTTGTGGATCGGTGTAAAAAAATAGAGGTTGCAAAAACAATTCCAGGCACACTCAGCTACCTTAACTTTGACCAGAGGGCCAGAATGCAATGGAGAAAAGAGAGACTCTTTAAAATGGTGCTTGGTTGTTCACATGCAGAGCATTAGATCTAAGCCCATATCTCTCACCACTTAGTAACCTAAAATCAAAATGAATCAGATATAAATACTAAACAGAAATAATCAGTCTACTGGAAGATAAAATATGTAAAATTTTGAGGACAAAAGCATAGGCAGGCCGGAAAAAGAACCAAGAAGCCAGCCTGCCTTTCTCATGAGCCAGCCAGCAGGCGGGCTGGGAGACAAAAAAGCCCCCTACACATACACACACGCGTAGGCAACTGTCTGATTTAGAGGAATACATGCTGGGATGATAGCAACTGAAGTATAAAAACAACTTAATGCTTGTATAGATTGATTGACTTTGCAGGCCTGGGGCCAGCAGTCTGAGCATCTGTTTAGAGATAACAATACATTACAGCAACTATGGGGGATTACCTTCTGGTTTGTTTTTGAAATCTACATTGTTTTTACTGCTTTGTTTTGTTTTTTTCCGTTTTATTGTTTGGTTTTATTCCCTTTAAAATAAAAAAAAGCATAGGCAAAAACTTTCTGAACCAAATCCACAATGAACAAGTAATAACATCAAGAATTAACAAATGGGAATATATCAAATTGAAAAGTAAATGAAGCAATCAACCAACTGAACAGAAAACCTATAGATTGGAAAAAATATATTTTTCGAGCTACATCTTGGACAGAGAACTAATTTTTAAAATACGTAAAAAACTCAAAAAAATTAGACCCCACAAAGTAAAATAGCCAATCAGAAAATGGACAAATGAAATGAACAATTTTCAAAAGATGTACAATGACCCAAAATACATGGAAAATATTCAATATCTCTGACCATCACAGAAATGCAAATTAAAACAACACCAAGTGTGATAGTTAATTGATTGTATCAATTTGAGTAAAAAGTGTCCAACTAAATTGGATCAACATACTTCTGGGTGTGGTTGAGGGAATTTATGAAATATTTTCTGGGATTTACTGAGTGTAAGTGACAACAAACAACGGGTTTACCACCTGAAGATTTGCTTCTCTTGCTTTGGAAGAGCTCCAGTCTTTACCTTCACCTTGGACATCATCTGGCTTCCCATGGAGAGTCTTCAGTTTCTATCACACACCCTTCAGCCTTCCATTGCAGATCCTTCACCTCCTGATATGGACTCGTGTGAGACACTACAGTGAGCTCCAGGCCTTTGACTGGATCTTTCAGATTGCTGGTGCACGGACAGATCTTTTGCATTCTTTCACACCTGATTCTGGGAGGCCACTGTAAGCCAATCTTATAAATTCTTATATATTTGTATCTCTTACATTAAATCTGTTTTTCTCATAAGCACTGACGATTACACTGAAATTCTGTCTTACTCCAGAAAAAGTAAAAATACAAATTCCATTTAAATCAGCTATTTTACTTTTAGGTATGTTTCTGAAAGAGTTAAAGACATCATATTACAGTGATGCATGCATATTTACATTTATAACAGCACAACTCATAAAAGCTAAATCTTGGAAGTAGCCTATCTGTTCATCAACAGACGAAGGATAAAGAAAATGTAGTATTAATATACAGTGCAGTACTACTCTATCATAAAGAATGATGCATTTGAGTTACTTGTAGGGAAATGGGTGTATGTTGAGACTATGGTAAGTGAAATGAATCAGCCAGGCAAGTTTAAATATCACATTATTTCTCTTGTATGAGAAACCTAAAGTATAAATAAAGAGCTAGATAAAATATAAGTGTAAACAGGAAAATAAGTCTTTTGCAAATGGAAAGTGCACCAGCAAACGGATGAATGGGGTAGAGAAGGGATGGGAATGCGATGGAAAAAATTAAGATATGTTATATACATGTACCAACTTCCTGTAATGAATGTAATCACATTGCACTGCAAATACGTACAATAAAAATTAAAAGGCAAAATGTATTTTATTACTATGTGCATCCAAAATAAAATTAATATAAATATGGTAATTCTCCAATTTATCTCAGAGTGTTGTCAACTGGAAGTATTAGCCTATATATTAAACAATCAAATGTCAATTTATAGTATTAGTCTTCTTAGTTACCCAGAGTTTTAAAATTACATACTCTGTTGTTGTGTTACAGAGTCATGTGGGTCTTTCAGCAACAATGAAAATGTTCTGTGTCTAACAGTGAGGCCACTAACCCCATGTGTCACTTGGACAGTTGAAATGTGGATAAGAAAAATGAGATATTTTAAAACTATTTGGTTTTTATTAACATAAATTTTAATTGACTCATGTGTTTAGTGGTGCCAAAATGGAGAAAAAGATCAAGAAAATTAAAGATTTTTCTTAGAAAAAGTGTTCTTTTCTAGTTATTGAAACTCTTCACATGCATCTATAACCACACTATTTTTGTCAAACCACACTATTTTTGTAGAATAATGTTAGATGTTTTACATCAGTCTTTTCTACAACCTATACCTTTAGTTTCCAAGGATAAAGCAAATAGAAAATTTAGAAAAATTCTATATGCTGGGAAGGTCACATAAGTCTTACTTGGCATTTATGAAGCCAGATTAGTCCTTTATAAAAAGAGTGTACCTCAGTGTGAAGGTCCTGGGTTCAACCTCCAGTTCTAAACCCTTCCCCACACACATATACACACATGAAAGGAGATTTGGGAGAGGAGGCACATACTAAGAAACTCAGGAATCAATCTTGTTGAAGAAAATCCTTGTGTGTTGTGATTTAGCACTTTGTTATTCTAAATTCTCAGGATCAAAAAAAAACTAGATTTAGAAATGGAAAGGCTTTTTGTTCTAAAATTATTCTCAAGTGATTGTCAGCACATTTATTTATTTATTTATTTATTTTCTTTTTTGCGGAACCAGGGATTGAACTCACAACTTTGCACTTGCCAGGCAGGCGCTTAGACCACTGAGCTAGATCCCCAGCCCTGTTTTTGAGACAAGGTTTCACTATGCCGTTCAGGCTGGCCTTGAACTCACTTTGTAGCCCAGGCTGGTCTCGAACTCACAACGATCCTCCTGTCTCAGCCTCCCGAGTGCTGGGATTAAAGGCGTGAGCTACCACGCCCGGCCTGTCAGCAGATTTATTAACAACTACAATCAATACTTGCGATTGTGAGACCACACACCTAGGTATTTAAATGTCTTTTCTTCAATTTATGCATAAAGTGATCCCTACACACTTCAAACTCTGGCACAGTTTGAAATCATTTTAAGCAATGTGAACTTTCTTACTTGAAACACAAAATGACCAACAGATGTGTAATATATGAGGGAACTCTTTTCTGAAAGATAATTTTGAGCAAAGCAAATAAATGCCTCACATTTAAGAAATAAAGAAAAATTGCAAAATTAAGAACTGAAGATTACTCTTTAAAACTTTAGATTTTATTTTCAATTATAGGAAATACTTTTCCATCACTGAATCATTTTTAGAAGATTTTCCCCTAATTCTCAAAATACTTGCATAGGAGTTTGGATTTAATCAGGAGCAACTCTACAGTCAACTAAGCAATGACATCAGAGAGAACCAGGAGCCTCCTCACACAGGGAGAAGAAAACACAGATATTAATCCCCAAAGATTCTGGCATCTAAATAAAAATGAGTAACAATGAGATCATTTTAAACCTCTTGATATGCACAAGTAACATACAGCTATGTATTTATTGTCAAATAAAACAAAATAGTCTGGCAGTATCTCCTATAAAAAGATCAAAGTACCACTTCCAACTTACTCTCTTGACTTTCCTTGAAACTGTCTTAGTTCAAGAATAAATGAATGATGGTTAGTATGTGCTGTTTAGGTCAGCTTTATTACAAGAAATCATTGAATAGGGAGAAAGAAAAGAAATGTTAATCTACCTGAATCCAGAAAAAGTTCTCATACCCATAAAATGAAATTAATGGTTTCCAGAAGCAAATAATTTCAGTGCGATAATGTTCTTTGAAGAATTAAGGTGCTTTCAGGTGTTCCGCTTGGATCTTCGGCTTAATGAGGCAGATCAATCAAAAGAGTAATGGCTGGATGGATATTTTTGTTGTTCTATTTTTAATGAATATGAGACACTTGCATTCATTAAAATTAGAAAAAACGTAAATAATGAATCACCTCAAATTACAGAATTTCCATATTTCTTAAAGAACTGACATAGTGTCTGCCAATAATAGCCACATGCAATATTTATGAAAGGACAGACTTTCTGTAATGAGAAATTCAACAATTACCATGGTAATAACTTGGGCTGCAAGAATGAAATATATGGTAATAAAAGTGCGAGTCAAGTGTGGACGCCGTGTAGAGCAAGGGAGTTCCTGGAGCCAGGAATTCTTTCACAGGCTGCAGGATGCGGGATGCACACCTCCACAATCATTCAGGCAAGTATGACACTTGCCTTCTAGCAGGCAATTCTCAT
This sequence comes from Cuniculus paca, assembly GCA_004365215.1. Classification (NCBI taxonomy): domain Eukaryota; kingdom Metazoa; phylum Chordata; class Mammalia; order Rodentia; family Cuniculidae; genus Cuniculus; species Cuniculus paca. Next base: position 11,442 of record RJWT010020040.1, on the reverse strand, counting down.
TATTTTTCTCACAATACTTCATTAACGATTCCTCAGACTTAGAGTTTACACCCTCCCTGAGTATCGCTCTAACATTTAGTTGATTTTTCTCTCTTTGTCCCACTGTCTTTTACATTTTTCTTTGACTGAACATCTTTTTTTGTGTCATATTTCAATGATTCCAGTTTTCTTCTTTCTTTCTTTTAACTATTTTAATGCAGTAATACTTCACACAAATTATTTATAATGAAATTAAGTAGAAACTCAGCTTCTTAAAGGTGGTCTAGAAGCATTGTTAGTCTGATCTTTAATAATCATCTATTTGGCATACAATTCTTTTCTCATTTTCTTAGGAATCGTTAACCTTTAATGAAAACCATAACAACAGAAAACTCAAACCCTAAAATGAAATTAAAGTGCTTGTAATTTTGGCTGCATAATTAGCTGCCTTCTAATACCTTTAGGGTTATGACTTATTGTCACATATTGACACTTATTGCCAAAAGTGAAATTATATATCTAAGTACAAAAATTAATCAAAAAACATTACAGTAGTAGAAAGTTGAGATGTAACTAGAAAGAAATTATAATGTTGTTATTTTAGGAGTTACATAAATTCATTGGGTATAAGCTTTTATAAATATTCTTAAATTCACTGTAGTTCATATCTTTAAAAAGCCAGTCTTCCACCTATATGAGAAAATAACATTAAAAAATAATAATATACAAATAAAAGAAAAATTATATAATGTTATGGAGAACTAATATGTTTAAAGAAAATATATTCAAAATATACTCTTTCTGTTTTACAGCAAATTACTTCAACTACACCTCTAATCATCATAGATATCAAGAAAGAAGTCATATTTTAACATGCCTTAAGTTTTCTAGATGCAAATCAATAGGGCGTTTTGAAAGTATGACAATTAATCCTGCTCTTGACTATAATATTTAACTGCGTATACTTGGGGCTAGTAAAGATACAATTGAATAAAGATTAAAAGCAAGGTGAGTGAACAGTATTTATGAGTGCATTCAATTTGATGTTGAAGTCAAGCAACTCTACGAAAACAATTTAAGAACTTGAGAGATAAACTAATGCAGAGGTCCAGAGGGAGGCTTATCTCGTTCTGCACATATGAACTCAAAGATCTCTGTTCAGTTGCGTACTTTGTCACCTCTGATTATTCCACTTGGACCACAGGGAGTAGACCAAATTGGGGCCACTGATCCTAATTTATATCCTTTTTGACCCCTTTCTGACTCCTCAATTCTTGTTTGTGAGAGGTTCCATAAATTTTGCCAAAATAATGCTTGGATAAAAAGTATAAATAGCTGGGTGTACCTAAGTAGGGGAATGTGTTCAGCATGAATTAAGCCCTGTGTTAAATCCCCAGCAATAACAATAATAACCAGTATAAATAATTTATATTAAAAATTTTGGTTTCACATTATGCAGACTATTATATTAACTAAATATATATTCATATTTTACCTTTTGATGTGGCTTTATTCTGTTAGTCATAAAAAATGTAAAAGCATATCACAGTTTTTTATAATACTAGGGGGATTGAACCCAGGGCTTTCCCACTAAGTTAATAAAAAGTAAAAAGAGGTTGATATATAGAAGCTGTCACTCAGTGTGAAGGCCCTAGGTTCAATCCTCAAGACTTAAAGGGAAGGGATAATAAATTACTAATGTTCAGTAAAATGATACTGAAGAGCAAGTGTTTTCCAAGGGCCAAAATCTGCTGAGTAACAGGAATGGAACTAGAGCCTACATTATTTACCTTCTAATACAGTAGTATTTCTACCATACTCTTAATCTCCAGTGCAACCATATTAACAGGATTTAGAGGGTAACTAGCTGAAGAAGATGAAGATCCTACTGAGGAGTATTAGTAATCTTCTAAGGGAGCTGGAAGGACCTACCTACGTCCTCTTTCATTTGTCTATCACTTCTTCCATGACAGGACAGGCTTTGTGTCTTCCAGAAAATGCACCATTCATGATGCCCTCAGAGAATGTAGATGAGGCACCTACCAGACATGAAAGCTGTCCATACCTTGGTATTAGAATCCACAGCTCACAAAATATGTGAGAAATGGATTTCTGTTTATTATAAATACTCAGCTTCAGATATTATGTAATAACAGTACAAATGCCATAGACAAACCCCAATGCACTACTTCATAAACCACATTATATTAACCTATTTGGCTTTCTGAAAAAAACAAAAAAAATTTCACTTTAATGGTCATGTGATCCTGGGTATTATAGAAAATTAAATATTGGGTTGGGTGTATATCAGGAATTTATGTTTTAAGCTTTAATTGTAAATACTTTACCTTGATTTAGGCAGAGAAAATACTGTAGTTTTAAAGTATTTTAGATAAAAATTCATTTGATAATATTCCAGCACATTAGATAAGTTCTCAAGCTTCACAATCTTTGTCCCCTCTGCCTACACAACATACAAATGCACAGAAAGGTGCACGCGCACACACATACACACACCCTGACCCACACACATTCTCCAAATACAAGGATTATAATTACATAGGTTTTTTTGCACTTGGGGAGAAGACTTAAATCAAATCTTTAGCACATAAAAAATAATGGAGAAAAAACTAATCAGTGTTGCATGCCATGATGCAAGCAACGATGTGAGGTGGAAATTGGATTTATATGTAGACTCAGTATCGGTACTAAGATACCAGGTGGGTTGAAGAGAAAGATGAGGCATACAAAAGTCTGACTCTGCAGAAACTGAAAGACATTTCTTTAAGTTGATGAAGAAGATAATTATGTATTTTGGAACACTGAAATAAGATGTAAAACAATCTTTTCTTTTGAACAATCAAAACCACTTCTTGGCCTGATGTTTTCCATTACATGATTTTTTCAAGAGTCCAAGCAAGACCATATTATAGTTGCAAATAGTTCCTAAATAATGAAAATTGTCATTTTCATCCTAGGCAAAATCACTTAAAGTTCCTAAATAATGAAATACTTCTGGTAAGTCTGGGTATAGTTGTAAATAGCTGCTAAATAACAAAAACTGTCATTTTTATTCGAGGCAAAATAACTTAAAGGACTAAAAACCAAATTGTAATTGAGTACTCTGAGATTCATGATTTTTCTATTCTCTTCTTCATAGTGTGTGATTTTATGATTAGTGTACTTCAGGAGACATTCATATTGATACTAATGTCTTAAACTCTGTTCAAGCTGCAGGCATGCGCTGTTACACAGTCAGATGACAGTGTAAGAGTCGCTAGCCGACTGATTGCATGTCCTAGACTCAACTACCTATCTAGCTCTGCTTAGCTGATAATTTTTTATTGCATATGGTATTTTTTCCACAATGTATGATACCTCCCCATTATAGTCACCATGCTGTACAAGAGATCTGCCTAATTCATCCTCTTTAACAGAAACTTTGTACTATTTGACTAATAGTTTTTCATTCACTTACCCCTAAAACCTAGAAACTGTCATTCCCTATGTGGAATATATCGTCTTTGTCTCTCTTGTGTGTTTTTTTTACTTGATGTAACAGTCTCCAGTTTCATCCATAGTGTCCCCTATGACAAAATTTTTTCTTTAGGAATCCATAGTGCTGGGCATTGCGGTGCATGCCTATAATCTTAGCACTCAGGAGACTGAGGCAAGAGGACCTCCACAACTTCAACTGGGCTTCCTAGTGAGTTCAAGGCCAGCCTCAACTACATAGTATGACTCAGAATCCCCCCAAAAAATTTTTTTAAACAACAAAAAGATGGATACAATTCCACATTGTCTTCATCAGTTTATCCCCTGATGCACACTTAGGCTGATTCCATATTTTCACTGTTGTGAATAATGTTACAAAAATATGGGAATGTACATTTCTTCAATGTACTGAGTTTTAATTTCTACTTGATAGATACTCAGAGATGGATTACTGGGTCATGTGATAGTTCCGCTTTTAATATTTTGAGAATCCCATACTCTTTGCTATGATGGCTGCAGCGTCTTGACCACAGCGGTCTCCTGCGGGTGTTCTTCTCCTAGTCACTGTGGGAGCATCGCACTGGAAGCTCTGAAACCCATCAACCCACGGCTGCTCTGAGAGCTGGGTTCAGTCACACCCTCACTGAAATGGCATCTGACCACTCTCTCTAGGGGAGAGGAATGTATCTGGAACAGAGCCACTCACTAGCTACTACAGCATGCAGCGTTTGCTTAGGTTTGCTCCTGCTGTGTTTCTCCCCAAAGGCCTCTGGAGCAGAATGGCTGTTTCTTTTTCTGTGTTGTGCTCTGCCTCTTCAATTTCTCTACACCTTCCAATTTTCCCATCAAATGTTTTCTGGGTCCTGCGGATCTACCTCCCTCCTTCTTTATTTCCCCTCCCCTAGTTGTTATTTTCATGTTTGGGTTCTGACTCTTGAAAGGGCTGAGTTGTTGTGCTTACATTATTCCATTTTTCTCTGTAGCTTTTAATTTTCATCTCAACCACTTTCCATTTCCTGGGGATGTACTCTTCTGTTTTTATGTTCTTTCTTCCCCAAAATGTTATCCTCCAGAGTCTGTATTCTGAATCATGAAGAAGCTTAATCACTGCTGTTCACCATTCCACCATCTTCCTATAAGTTCACTAATCTTTAATTGCATTAATTTGGGTCTCTCTTCTTTTTTTGTTTTGGCAAGATTGGCTAAGACGTTTTCAATTTTAGTCTTTCAAGGGTCCAGCTCATTGAATTATTGATTCTTTGTATTTTTTTTTGTTTTTAGTTTTCCATTTTTTATTTTAAAAACAAAACAACAACAACAAAGAATAAAAATGATACAGAATTTAAAAATGAAATAATAGGAAATTAACACTAGTTAATGTATTGCATATTGTTATCTTCAAAATAGTTGTTCAGATTACAAGATCTAGGCATGAAAAAAATAATCAATGAAAGCACAAGCTGTTCTTTTTGATGAACTAACAGAGATTAGTAGTATAGCTATCTATCTTGTGTGTGTGTACACACACACACACACACATATATATATGTATAAACTTTTCTCCTTTCTTTTCTCCTTTCCCCTGTCCCAGTTGTTCTTTCCTTTCAAGTGCTTTCTTTCCCTTTCATTTTCATAGTATCTATTGTACATTTTGGATCTTATGTACTGTTTCAGATTCTTACATTAGAAAGACAATACAATATTTACATATGCAAGTCTGATTTATTTCACTTACGAGTGTGTTCTAAAGTTGTATGCATTTACCTATGAGTCTCAAGTTTATCCTTCTTTACAGCTGAGTATACTCCATTGTATAAAAATACCACCTCTTTTTATCCATTTCATGGTTGATGGGCATTTGGGTTGTTTCCAAGATTTAGCTATTATGGACTGTGCTGCTATAAACATGGATGCACATATATCACTGTGGTATGATGTTTTCAATTCTTCTGGGAAATTATGCAGAAGAGAAATAGCTGGATTGAATGAAACCTCCAATTCTAGTTTTTTGAGGAATCTCCACACTGATTTCCACAGTGGTTGTACCAATCTATACTCCCACCAACAGTGGAGAAGGGTTCCTTTTCCCCCATAGTCTTGCCAGCATTTGTTATTGGTTGATTTCTTGATGATAGCCATTCTTTCTGGAGTGAGATGGAATCTCAGTGTTGTTTTAATTTGCAATTCTTGAATGACAAGTGATGTTGTACATTTCATTTCAGTTTTTCTAACATTTGCTCTATTTTTATAATTTCCTTCCTTGTTCTAGTTTTACATTTGAATTGTTCTTTTATAAGGACATTGAGGTTCATTTTTACATTAGATTTGCTCTGTTTTTCTGATGTGGCCATGTGCAACTATAAATTACCTCTTGGGACTGTGTGAATTGTGTCCCATATGTTCTGGTATGTCGTATTGGCATTATCATTTCTTTATGGAAACTATCTAATTTCTTCTGTATTTCTTCTGTGACCCACTGATTATTCAAGTATATACCATTAAATTTCCATGTGTTTGCCTAATTTCAGTGGATTTTTTTTGCCAGCAATTTATAGTTTCATTGCAATAAATCTGTTACTATGCATGGGATAGTTTCCATTCTTTTGCATTTATGTAAGCATGCTTTATTAGCTAGCATATGTTCTATCTTGAAGAAAGTCCCACGTGCTACTGAGAAGACTGTATTCAATTGTTGAGTGGGACACACTACATTTCTATTAAGTCCATTTTTACACAGATTGTTTCAATTCTGAGTCTTTTTTTGTTACTGTTGAGTTTCTGGCTTGTGGATCTGTCCACTTATGACAGTGTAGTGATTTTTCTCTAATTTTTTATGTTCATTAGTCATTGTTTTATAAATTTCCTGTGTGCTAGTGTTTGGTGAATATTTAATTGCTATTTCTTTCTGTCACATTTTTCCCTTAGCCAATTTGTGCTGATCTCCTTTGGCTCTTCTGATCAGTTTTGGCTGTAAGTCCACTTTCTTGAGAAATAGCATAGCTACTCCTGTTTGTTTTCTGGTTCCTGTTACATATAATATTGTTTTCTCTCTTTCAAAATTTAATCTCGGAACTTATTTTTGTAATAAATGTGTCTCATATACAGCATAGTGGTGGGTTTTTATCTTGGTTACTGTCTTGCTTACTTTTCTCTCTTTGTTGAGACAAAATACCTGATGCCCAAAATTAGGAAAGGGAAGGTTTATTTAGCTCACAGTTTGTGGAGGTTTCAGTCCATACTCATCTGGCTTCAAGGCAGGGTGGTACATGGCAGAGGAGCAACAGATCATGGCAGTCAGAAGACAGCAAAAACAACAAAAGGAAAAAAAGGAAAAAAAAACCACAAGAGAAGACTCCTTCTATCCCTTATATTGTATGTAGGCTACCTGCCCTAGGGTGGGTGTATCACTCACACTCATAACCCAAGCACTGGACCATGAATCGGTCACAAACTAGAAGCCTGACCCCATAACCTCATGAGGCTGTGGGGGAGCATCCAGACACAAACCATAACAGCTTTGTTTCTTGGTCCATTATGTCAGTCTGTATCTTTTACTTAGGGAATTGAGAATATTGACATTGACAGTTATTAGTGAAATGCACTGACTTGTTTCTGTGATTGCACTATTTTTCTGTTGCTGATTTTCTTTTTTCCCCTCTTGCTTAACTGCTTACCTTGCCTAATATAGTCATTCTATTAAACCCATTTGGGGTATTGTGGCCTTTATTTCCTCCTTCTAGATTATCCTTGAAAAACTTTTGAAGTGCTGGTTTTGTGGTCAGGAATTTCTTAATTTACTATTTGCCATGGAAGTACCTTACCTCTCCATCAGTTTTGAAAGAAATAGTTTTGCAGCGTATATCAAGAAGATAACATACAATGTTGTTTCTGTTTTTTCTGTGTCAGTAACTATAACAAAACTTACTGGAAAACAAAAACAGATTTTAAAGTCCTACTAGAGAGAGAATTGCCTAAAAATGCACTGAAAAATTGTAGTTCTGTCTAGACATGTACTCACAAGTAAAATAATACCCTTTGACTGTAATTTAAAAGGATAGGCTGTGGAGTTCATGATTTTATATTTTGTTCTTTGCTAATAAGAGTTACTAATAGTAGTAACTCAACAATTACTCTTTTTATCCCAGTCTCTGGGCTCCAAATTCAGCAGAATTACACACCTACCACATTTACAAAAAGTAAATGTGTTTTTTTAGTGTTAGTAAAGAAGAACTTTTAAATATGTATTCCACTCCTGTGCTATAGATAATTGAAAAAACACAAATTGGATTATTGGAAGGCACTTTTGTAGAAAACAAAACTTGCATGTCTAAGTAACTTTTATAAAAAATATAATTTCCAATGAGAATACAATCTTCCTGAAAATATTTGCAAGTAAATACAACTGCTTTTCTGTTTTATTCCTAAATGTACACTTTGAAATACCTTAGTGAAAATTATGTTCAGGAAAACTATAATATACTGTAGTGAATGTCCCTGCTACACAAAGCTTTCTTTGTACATTGGTTACTGTATTTATTATTATGTAATTGAGAATCATATCATAGGAAGATTATTATTCACTGAATCTTTTGGTTCTCAGTGATGATTTTTATTCAGTTGATATTGGCAAAGATTAGATTTCTCCTCTAGAAAGTAATGACATCTGATATACAACCTTCACAAATTTAAGACTTGCATTTCTTATTTTGTTCATGACTATATCCAAGGTTAAGCACATGTTCAAAGAATAAATAATTGTTGTTGAGAAATATTTATTGATTATATGTAAGTGTCCAATATAATGATTTCTCTTGTTTCCATGATATTCTTTAAGGGTTGGAACATTCACCTCAGCTTCCTTTAAAAATCTGTGGTCTTGTCTCTTTAGTTGAGTATGGGTATTTTTGCATATGATCTAGTTTTTGAAGTAGTATATTGAAACAGAATAAAATCTCTCTGGAGAAAGAAATAAGAGGTCAATTTATCTTGTCACTGTCAAAGAAAAGTCATCTACCTCAGTCATAAATTGTGTTAATCAACTAGAAGATTCTGGTCTTTTCCCAGGGATGGATTCACAAGGCAGTTGAGGGTGACCATGATCCCAATCAACTCATTCTGTTCACAGTGCACTGAACTCATCATCCTAACTTAGGAGCATGAGGACCACTCCCACTGCTTCCATTGTACCATAATCTGTTACTGTAGAGTGTGGATTTGAGACAAAGGTAAAACTAGAGCAATGACAAAATGAGGCCTATAATCTTCCTCACTAGTCACCTGTGACTCTTTTAAATCCATGAAAGAAAAAAAAACTTGCTATCCCATGTATACTTATTAAACAGTTATAAGTTCTGATTTCTAAGCAATGAATAAACTTTGTGTGCTTTCCTTAAACTGCAAATTTTGTCTTTTTTCAAATCTTCAAAATTCCACTCAAATTCAGAGACTTTCATCTTCTTATTCCTGCTAAGTCCATTTCAATGTAATTCTCTAGTTTATTCCCTGGTACACAAATATAAGTATAATCACAAAAATATGCAATTTCATTTAGAGAAAAAAGTAATTTATAAATAATTTATGAACAATCAAAATAAAGCTAGTATTTAACACTTGATAAGTAAAAGTAGGTCAAGTTTGGAGCAATTAATAAAATAATTTAAATTAAAATTTTTAGGTTGATTTTCTAACTCAGAATATGCAGTTGACCAATGAGCAGTACTTTGGGTTTGTATTAAGTATCTTAATGCTTTTTCTGATATGTTAAGAAATGATATTACATCTGTCTGACCTGACATTCTGACAAGAAACTTAATTTTCTAGGATATGAAATCTTTGTTTGCTTGGAGAAATCATTTTCAGTAACGCATTCAAGTCCCATAATGCACACCTAACCTCACTGAAGATTTGCTAAGAACATTAATATAATGCTTTGCCTGGGACAGTCTATAGTTTCAGGTTAGTTTATTTTATGAATAGAAGATATATTACCTATCATCCTTCTCTCTCTCTTCCCCTTATTCTAGATGAAATGAAAAAGATACTATTGATTCTGCATCATTTAACTTACTTTTTCTCTCTATAATGGCAAAAAAAAAAGGATCTAAATGTAAATCTATGTTTTAGCTTCTTGTGGCACTTAAACCAAAGTTAAAATAACTGGCAACATTAAGCATTAATTATAGTTGTTTAAAATTCTCCACAGGTAGCTTTTTAAATAAATAGAAGTTCCAAGAATAATTACCAGATTATTTTAAAACAAAGATACAGGAACTTATGCTGCATCAAATAAATGTCTTCTTTCCAGGAAATTACCTTGGATAAATAGCAGCATTACTGTAAAAATTACCTGTAACCTGTAGTAACAAAAAGAGGCTTGTATCATTTAAAATCTAGTTCTACTACTTAAATAATATGACCTGCTGCAAGATATTCAAACATTCTGCTGCTCAGTTAGGTATTTGTGTATGGCAAAGTGTTACAAAATGGCTTTAGATGAAACATCTCCCTATGCACATGCCTTTGTGTAAGTCCCCTCCCACCCTGAATCTAGTCTGGCCTTGGGAACTGTTTAGGCCAAGAGAAGGCAATGGATGTGACATTGTGCCAGTCCCAGGAGGAAAGCATTACAGTTTTCATTTTTATCTCCTTTAAATCAGATCACCGTTCTCTAATAAGGTCCCAATAACCTATTGTAGGATGAGAGGTCATGTACAGAAGGCATGCTACTCCAGCTGATGACCAATAAGCAGATGTGTGAGTGAGGCCATCTTAGACTTTCTGGAGTGGTCAAATGTGCTGCCACATAAGTGATCCTGAGTCACAGCAGCAGACTCACCCACAGAGTCGCTAGAAATAATTTTTTAAGTCATTACCTTTAGGAGTGGTTTATTAAGGAGCAAAACTTAGCTGAAACACTATCTGATGGGATAATAATAATTATCTAACAGATTATTGCTGAAGATCATATGAAAATGTACATACATATTTAGAACACTTTTTGGACCAAATAAATGCTCAGTAGATGTAAGCAGTAACTATTATTACAAGATAGCTAACTCAAAGAGGACAATACTAATATACATATGCAAATTCTAGAAGTTTGTCTTCAATATCTCATATTATTTCAGAATACAAGATATAGGTAAAAACATGAACTCCTGAAATTTGAAGCCTAGTTTTTTAAAAAACTCTTTGACATAATTATTCTTATTACCAGTGACTGACTGATCATCTCCATCCACAGATTAAAAGTTTATGGAAAGTTTTAAAATATTATTTATTAAGTATTGCCATTTAATAATGAGGAGAGTCTGTATAAAACACATATTTATGCATCTGTAACTATGTCAGTGACTTTCCTAGGGGTAAGTAGAGTGGCCCTCATTTCTTTGTCCCTAGATTTGTCTGTAGTTAAAAATCACCTGTGAGCATGACATGCACATGCACCACCAGTGCTCACTCCATTTAGTTACCTGACACTGTGACCCCATCTGCAAGTAGAGATTAAATACTTGATCTATGTCTCTTTTTAAGTTGTGTATTTCTAGAGTTTCAAAAAGTTAATATGTTATCTAACTCTACAGATTACTTAAGAATCAATCTAGGTGTCAAATTAGGCAACACTAAGACTCAAATCCAGAGATTCTAAATCCAGTTCCATGTGACTTTCACTTCTCCATCTCAGGGGCAGCAGTCAGGCCAACAAGAGTACATGACAGAAATTCAGCATTTGATGAGAAATTTCTACTCATCAGCTCGGGCATACGAGAAGTAAATATACATACGTGATTGCAATAGTACCATCTATTTTTTAGAGGCAACAAGTAAAGCAGGGGGTGGAGCTAAAGATGGCAGAACAGTAAGCAGCAAAGTAAACAGTCTTTCTGAGAGAACCAGTTCAGACGCTTGAATATAACATTATAGAGAGGACAAGAAGTAAGGAAGTGGGTCCCCTGGACCAAGGAAGGA